>PVLD010010516.1:0-70407 GCA_004027595.1 Dinomys branickii
CGACTGTCTGACTAAATTTGCATGTCTGTATATGGGTCCATACATCTACAATTCGAAGATATCAATGGATAAAGCAACAACTACTGTTGAGACCATATCGCCTTGTCTGTAGATTAGTTGTGATTGTACTATTTTCTATGATAATGGGTGTCTGTTTGTCAATATGTTTTTGTACTTTTATGTTTCTAAAATAAAAAAAAAAAAAAAGAAGGAAAACAAAAGAATCACTTACTTTTGTACAAATCACAATAAAAGAGAGTAATTGTAGGGCTAATGAACTTTTAAAATTTACATGTTCCTGAAATCCAAACTGAAAGATAATTGTTTGATCAATCTTCCATGCCTATATTTGTTTATCTGAGTAACCAGTTTGAAGTTATCAATATGTAATACAACAACCATTGTTAATTTCCTATCATCTTGTCTGAAATTCTGTACTGCTTGTATTGTTTTATGTTATTTTGTAAACATCTGTGTGTCTGTTAATATGTTTTCATTCTTTTATCTTTAACATAAACAGAGAAAGAAAGAAAACAAAGGAAAATACAACACTGCTTTCAGTCTTTGAAACTAAAACAAACCCTCCAGTGATGCATTCTTTGTTACTGGTTATGGTAGACCTAATGAGACTTTCAGAATAACTGAATTCCCAGTTTGCAGTCGTTTCTCTCCCGTTCCATCCACAAAATACAGAAGAGTAGCCACACAAATTCTTCACATTTTAACCATGAAATGAAAAGATCATTCATGTCACACAGTTTATGCATATGGGCTATTTAAATCATTTTCAGTTGATGTAAAAAATATCATTCTTAATTCATTTGGCATTTCATTATTTTGATGCATCTAAATAAATGAATTCTGAACGGTTACTGTGGAGATACCTATCAAGCATCTTATCTGGCGATGAACAGCAGAAAAAAGCGGAGCTTGTGTACACTGCACGCTCTCATCCAAATGTGTCATTAGACTGAGAGCAAGTTGTTAATGTCGCCCTTGAAGGTGACCTTGCCAGAAAAAAATGTAGAGGCTGCATCATCATCTTCAATTTGAGCTGTCTTCCAGACCTCCTCATCACCCGTCTCTCAACGTTAAAAGATATCGCTGCTCTTAGCTAACGATGAGAAACAGTACCAAGTTTGCACAAGTTTTCCACTGATACAACCACCATGGCTACCATGGCTGTGAGGTGACATTATCTTTGGGACAACGTTTTGCACAACATCAAAATAAATAAATTTTCTGCAGCTGTGGAAAACTCAGTAACTCCCTAAGAGCGTCTCTTTATCCACAGAAGGTATGTTCTAAGACTCCCACAAGATACCTGAAATCTCTTACAGTAACAAATACTCTATTTATTATATTTTCCTATAAATACCAACTTATGATAAGGATTGATTCACAAATTAAGCTCCTATTTAAAACTAATAAAAAAATAGAACAACGATAAAAATACACTCTTAGTAGCTTGTATGAAAAGAGCCCCCTTTCTCAGAATATCTTACTACACTGTACTCAGCATTCTGCGATGATGGGCGAGCACAAAACACCTGCAGAATAAAATGACATGATGTAAATGGCATAGGTATCATGATGAAGCTTTTGGACAATAGGAAGGGTTATTTTAACACAATAATTATATATTACACAATCTGCCTGATACCTGAAACAAGCACCACATGGCTAAGTAGCAAGCAGATTATACAGAGTGGATCTATTGGGAAAAAAGGAAGATGCTTAACCTAGATGGGATGGGCTGGGATGAGAGAACAGTTAACTATTTATCTGCCAACTATTTTCATTGTCTCATAGTTATGAAAACTAATGCACATTTGAGTTTTCCTTTAGACACTAGAATTTCTTGATGAATGTTAGTAACAATTTCAAAAACAGAATGAGTACTCTGTGGAGTTGGTCTGTTATACCCTTTGAATATATATTATGTATCATGCCTCATATTCAATCTCTTTCATTTTCAACCATTTTCTAATTAATAATGTATGGAACACTAAGGATTAAGTGTAATCACTAAACAAATATATGTAAAATTTGTCTTTATGAATCCTATAATATAATGATGAAAACTTTTAAGCTTTAATATATTGCATTGAGCTGGGGATATAGCTCAGTGGAATAAGCACCTGCCTAGCAAGTGCAGGGTCCTGAGTTCGATCCCCAGTACCGCCAAAAAAAAAAAAAAATATATATATATATATTACATTGACTGGAAAGTTATCAATCCATTTCCAATCTTCCTAGATGAACATCTAAACTGATTATGCTCTCCATATTCCCTTGCAGTTAGTTGGGTAACAGAATATAGGAAGAAAGGAAGGAAGGAAGGAAGGAAGGAAGGAAGGAAGGAAGGAAGGAAGGAAGGAAGGAAGAAAGAAAGAAAGGAAGAAAGGAAGGAAGAAAGAGAAAAACAAGAAAGATTCTAGACCTGGTACAGTGAAAATCAATCTTGCACAGCTGTGACTCTTAATTTGTACCATTTTGATGGAGATGATAACAGTGATTTAAAAAATTATTATTACGTGTTTTCAGCACATGATTTCATTCCTCATGGGGAGTTGACATATATAAATAATACTCCTTAATTTTTTTTCTCCCCTCCCCCCATCTCTTGCTCTCCTTCCCATTTGTAAAAGATCTCGTGCTATGTTGATAACTGTAATTTTTTGAAGCAATGTGTCATGGGATTAGGGTTAGAAACTGGAATGTACCTGAGTCCCTATCATAGCATGGGGAAAGGCCATCCTTAGCCATTAACATCTATTGTGAATTACATATTCCTAAATTATAAAATTGTATTATGTGTTTGAATTAGTTTTGTATCAGAATTACCTAGGAACTACAGAAGCTTACACCTTCAAGTCAGGTGTTGTCTTAAAAGAAAAATAAGGACTAAAAACATGTAACCTTTACCTTCCTGTTGATCATTTGAGCAGCAGTGTGCAGTGAGAGACTGTGTATCACAGGCTGGAAAGGCCAAGCCACATGCTGTGCAGCGGCTCGATGGCCCGGTGTTTGGCAGAAATGTCTTTGCAAACTTGAGAAGACAAAATGTGCACTGAATCTGTGTCTCTAAGGCAAGTGGTCAAAGAGTCAGACATTATGATGGCCTGGCTATTAATCACTGTATTTCAGCCAATGTTATATAGAAATGATGAGACCAGCCAAAAATAAAAATAAAGCACAATTTTGAAAAACAATTGGAAGTGAAAACATAAATCATAGTCATTTAAGATTTGTAAATACCACTATTTTTGGACTCCAAAGAGAAAAGAAAGATGGAAACTCAGCATACTATGATAAAGACTTTCAATTAAAATAAATTACTCAATTGTGCATCAAAGACAAAAATAAAGATATTGCTTTTAATAAATCTTTTATTTCAGAGAGTCTGTATGACCATTAAACAGAGAGACACAGGAATGGGTATGAGGAAACAAATATATGAATCCTAAGTGAGAAATAAATTACAGTAAAATATTGAGCATAAGCACTGCTGAGACCTTGAGTGATGTGCAGTTTTCCTTTATTTGAGAGCTAAAATATTGTCCTGCCACAGGTTTATAATTGCACTCAGAAAACACAGAATTTCTGGGCCAGAAACAGACAAAAAATATGTTTACTCAGAGAAATAGCACTATCTGAAGAGTTGATTATTTTTTACCAGTTCTTTATTTTTAATTCTCAAAGGTCAATGCAAAGGTATATGCATATCTGGCAGGTTGCACAGTACAGGGACACTGAACTTTCCGAGTCCAAATATTTTATAATATGCAGCAAGTATCCTGCATCTCTGCCTGAAAGGATGTACTACCTTTATCTTAAGGCTTTTGATAAAACTGTTCTTAGCTCCAGAGTGACACTTTTTCTAACTTTCGATGCATTTTGCTTTATAGACGTTCTTGTAAAGGTGGTTCACGAGGGCAGTCTGCCCATGTTTGCAGTTGTGAGGTGTTCAGAGTTGTGAGGGCATCATGTAGAGGTACTTGACAACCGGTGAAACCATATCAAACTCTGGACACATGTAGGTTGGAAATCTGCCAATGTTTGGAGAGAACAGTGTAAACAAACAAGTCATCATCTCAGATTGAAGGGTTTTTTAAAGATTTTGAGTACTTAGGCCAAACAAAAATAAAACAAATAACTGCACCAACAAACCTGAGATAGAGCTGGAACTGTATGAAAACGTGTCGTTAAGGAAGATGTTTCAAAAAATACTTTCTTGTAAAGCTATGTAAATTAATAACGATTATTTCCCAGAGCAGACATAAAGAGACCCAAAAAGAATAAAAAATTAATCTCAGAAAACCATCTAAGCAATATATCTATAATTTGAGTTGTTATATGTTTCAGACTTGATTGAAACTTAATAGCAACTATTGTTAATTAATATTACATTATAAATTTAGATTGGTATAAAGAAGCGCAGTTTAGAACACATATTGAAATTAAAGAATCAAATAGAGTTTCTCTGAGAATTAGCCATAAACTGAAATGTAAAAGGTAAATAGAGACAGAAAGAAGAATTTAGGGAAAAATAAGCAAGGTAATTAAATCAAACAATAGAATTAATAAAAATGGAAATGTATGGAAAAATAATCAAAGACTGAAAAACAAAAATATGTAAACATATATGTAACTTGAGTCTACTAAAGAGAGAAAAGAGAAGCAAAATAAAATAAATATTTGAAAAATAATGGCTAGACTCTTCGCATTATGTGAAAATTATGAAGCTACAAATTCTAGGAGCTTAATTAACTTCCAACAAAAGAAATGTAATGAACTAAGGAAGTGACATGATTATGAAAAGGTTCATATTATTCATTTGTTTGCTTCCTAGGAGCAAATCATGCATTTCTCAAAAGGACTTGTATTCCTAAAACATAAAATTCTCTAGAAACTAAAGAACAAGCAAACAAATGATCTGATACTCTGCAGATTTAGAAAAAAAAACCACTTTTTCATAAAATAACTATGTCCAGTATAATTGATTGTTAGGAAATTACAATTAATTAAATGATGAACTAAGACTACCCACCTGTGGCAATGCTTCAAATCAAGAACTGACGCTAGTAGTTATTGATGAGGATGCGAAGAATGGAACTCTCAAACAGTGGGGAAGTAAAAGATACAGCCCGCATAGCCACTCTGAGAATGTTTCACAGGTTCTGAAAAAAGGAAACATGTGTCTGCCACAAGATTCAGCTAGCCTATTCCTAGATACCGAGTCATGAAAATAAAAGCCCATACAAAAATCATACATAAATTTATTAAAACTTTATGTTAATATGCAATTGAAAGAAAAGCACACAAGTGTCTACCATCAGATGCATAGATGGACCAACTGTGGCACACCCTACATAGCGATACTCTTCAGTAGTAAAACTAAAGATGACTGGATTAAAATAGGGACTGGAGATAGACAATCGTTTTATGCATTTAGGATTTAGGTTTTAAAAAGGTGTGATATATAAACCAATTGTTTATAACAACAGCAAGTAGTACTCTAACATCTAGGGTGAGGGAACAGCTGGTAGGGAGAGACTTCCTGTTCTGCTGTAGAAGAAAATGATGCAGTGAAGTGTGCTCAAAAAGCTTTGCCTCTGAAATGAAATGACACATCTGCTCTCATTTATTAGCCAGAGCAATTCACACGGCTAGACTTTACATCAAGGAGAAAGGCAACAATCATCACATAGGTAGGACATCAAAAAGCTAACAGTGCTGATGGGTTAGTGGTACAGATATAGAGGAAGTACATGGCAGAATGAGTGTTCCATACCACTTTCACCTTCCAGTAAAAAAACTCATGTCATGAAAGAAATGAAAACACACCCATCTTATTATAGTATCAAACTTAAAACCAAGACTTATTATGGTCTCTACAAGAGAATCACATATAGTCTTTTAACTTACCCCAAAGTCATATTATGCAGTTCCCTCATGAAGAATATGCATGGCTCAAATAGGAAAAGTGACAACTACAGTAAACACTCTTATCTGTCCGTGGAAGAGTACAAAGCACACCCTACTCTACAGTGTTCCTGAGATTCTATCAAGTAGAATTGGATCAACTCTCACCTGGGATTTAGGAGCTTTCTTAAATGACCTAAAAAATGGCTGACAACCTAGTGTTCTTTGACTCTATGCCTCTATTGTTAGATGTGAAGCTCATGTATCTTGCTTGTTATATATGAAAAAGCAGCCCAATGATTATTTTCAACCTCAAATAACCAGCATTATGTTATGTGGTGAGTCTTTTCAAAATGTGTCCTGCTTAACTTCGATTCTGGACAATTTCAATTATTGTTACATCCACAGTTCTTTTAGAGATACCTCTTTCTATTTTTATACTGAATCAGGTTGTTTTCAAAGGGCTGCTTAGCTTTTTTTTTCCAGTAGTGGAAATTGACATCTAATTGGAGTTTTCAGTATGATAAGATCTTGGGTTTGAATGTGTTCTAGACCTTTCTTCTTCTCCCTATTTTCACTTCTTTTGTTTGGTTTTGATTAAGTTATCTCTTTCTTATAATCACTTGTCAAATGTTCCCCATAGTAATCAAATCATACTAATAAAATTTCTACTTCCAAAAATTAACTTAGCTCAAGTCCCGGCTCATTTACAGCTCAGGAATACGCCTCTCTTGATAGCAATTTATAGCTCTAAGCAAAGGCTGAGCTACAGTACGCTCTAGCAGTCAGCCACTCCTAAATGTTCCAGAGTCTCTAGCAATAAGGGGTTAATTCTTCCTTGGTATGCAGCGTGCACCAAGTGTTTGTGTTTTTCAACATTTTCATTTAGTTGACTGAGCTGCCTTTGTCTGTAACATTGCTAGGTTGGTGAATAGGAAAAATAAAAGAGTATCCCTTGATATGGTTTGTGCCCACATGTCCCCTCAAAGCCTCATGCAGTCATAGGGCTTTTCACAGGTGGCTGAATCTAGAGTTTGTGATTGAGTCACGGTCCAAGGCTGGCATTAAGGGTATGAGTGCTACAGCTGCTCTAGAACTGGAGGCCTACAGATAATAGGAGTGTCAGAAAAAGGCTTGTGCCTGTGCTTTTCTGTGTTGCATTTCCTACCTTGTGGGCACCGTGAGCTGTTTCTCCTCTGTGATGCCCCTCTGCCATGCCCACTTGCCTTGGCGCCAGCCATTTATGGACTGAAACTTCCATGAACTGAGAGTCAAAAATCTCCTTCCTCTAACTTTCGGTGCCAGGTATTTTGTCTAAACAATGAGAAAAGTAACTAAGATACTATGCAAAGCAGATTTCAAACTTCTACTAAGAACTGCCAGAGGCCGCTTTTATTTTCATTGCATTGGCCAAAAGATCACGTAGTTCAGGTAGACATCAATGAGGAAGAAAAATGTAAAAATCCTCTAGGGAGGCGATCAACCTTTTTAACTATTGTGGAAACTACCACAGAACTTTATGCTAAAGAAGAGCATGGCATGATTTTACTGACAGATTGTGAATTTAAGGTACATTAGAAAAGATATAAAATGAGCAAAGGAGAATTCTTACACAAATGTATTAATAAACTACAGATGAACATTACAAACACAGGTATTATAGTAGGCTTATTTGAGCGAGGGAGCTAGAAATCTAAGAAAATTTGATTAGAGGAAAGGATGATTAGCGTATTTGGAGGGGGTAGTCACTCATTAAACCAGTTTTCTTTGGTTTGGCATTCTAATATACATTCTAACATTTTTTGTCACTATCATAGAATTCTGGCACTTAGAAAATATCAATATGAGTATAATTAACACACATTGGCATATTGTTGTATTCTGGTAGAGGTTTTCATGTAATCATAGAGATCAATACAGATTACTCCATATCTGTTTGAAAAAGATTGATGTATATTAATTGTAAAGACAACTAAAATTAGTATATTGATCAGATAGAATTCTTTGGTTTGTCTTTAATATAGATTTGGCCTCCTGATTATGTTAATCCTACAGAAATCTCCAGAATATGCTCAGATTGAATATTCTCCATATCTTTCTCATTCAATAGTCATTTTTTTAATTTAATAAAAGAACAATATAAAGTTAATGAATCAAGAACTTTCTATTTACTAAAAACAAACTAATTTTAGAAATTACTTAAAACAGTTTTTAAATCCAACATAAAACATATTTAAAGTAAATTTTACAGCATGAAAGACATAAGAAAGTGGGACTAGGCTAAAAAATTAATCCATCAATGTCAGAAAAAAGTCACAAAGTCATTTTTTTTTCCTTTAGTGAAAAGAATTGTGAGGGTGAACAGAAAAATTGAGAGGACTCCGTTGGATCTCACAACCAAGAAAATTTCAATCATGCTACTTATTAGTTTACACTGTGGTGGTTCTGCCCCCACTTAAAAGGACACAGAACCTCTTGTGTAGCACCCTGGAAACATGGGAGCACATGGAGAAGGAGGCCGCCATCATCAAGAAAATAAACAGTAAATGAATTGCTGTTTGTCACCTTTCTAACTGTTCTGGTGACCCATAGTCCCCATCTGCTCCTCGTGGTTTCGTGCAGTTATTAATAGGGTGAAAAAGAAAAAAGCAATCCCTGCATTTTTAAAATGAGAAAGCCATCCTCGAAAGGTTGACCCTGAAAAGAATTGTAACTCTGTCATCTTTATGGTCAGATTCTTTTTCCTTTGAGAAATAAAAGAATACTCCTTTGAGTACAGATTTCTTTCTTTTTCCTCATCAACCAGTGATGAAAGACATACTAACAAGTGGAATTAGACTCTCCTGCCTGTCCTCAGATCAAAAACTAGAGGTAAATCAATTTTTCAGCCAGTTTCTAGCATTGGGATAGAGAGGATATAGTTAACATAATTGTTAGCGAGATCCTAAATCAATAGAGTTAGAAATTAGAACTACCAGCTTATCAGCTATAAAGCGTGAACATGATCTACGGAGAAGTTCAGTAATCTTGCCCTTCTGTTACTGATTTTACATACTCTGTTTGGAGAAGGTGAAGACATCAGAACTGCTTGCATATTTTCCTATGTTCATCAAAATAAAGAACTTTATAAGATTCATCATGAACAAAAGCCTTTAACGTCAGCCACCTCTAGGTGAATGGTAATTCTTGGCAAATCATAATGAAGTGCTTAGAGGAAATGAGCCTTTCAAGCTGCCTCTTTGATTCTGTTAGTCATGTTCTAGAACCCTTCCCATAAGGTAATGTCCCCGTGGGTTTAGGGCAATACAGTCTCAAATCTGCTTATACATCTGTATCTGCGGATGAAATGCTTAGAAGAAATACATGGCATAGAAAGTGGTATCTTTCACAAGCAGTCTTTTACATTCTATGTTGCAGTCTTTTATAGTCTACAAAAACAGTAATGTGCTTTGTTTCCATTTTGTAAAACATGTTTTGTTTTGCTTTGTATTTTTACTTAACTGTGAACTAATTTTAAAAAATACCTTTCTTCTTTTGTCGATCAATAGCCTTCTATGGCATTTCAGACTTGGTTAAAGGCCAGATTCATAAGCATGATTTCTCTTTATGCGGAGAATATCTTGGTGTAAAGAAAGACTCCACAAAAGTTAATGATGATAACCTGTACTAATGTTATACCCAAGACTCAGAACCTATTTAGGCTACACTATGATCGTATTAATTCATCAGTCAAAGGAACACAACGAGAAACCTGGTCAGCTGACATGATGATCACTTCCTAAGATTAGCTTACATTTTGCTTCCAAGGGTATTTTTACCTTCTACTTAATTTTTTAAAAATAACAGTTTTATTGAACTAATATTTGCATACTATACAATTTACATTTTTAAAATATAAGATTTAGTAGATTTTAGCACTCTGATAGAGTTGCACAGCCCTGACTACAATAAAATGTAGGTCATTTTAATTACCCCAAAACAAGATCCTCTCCCCACTATCACCTCTCAACCCTTCCTCCCTTAAATCTAGGCAACCACTGAACTACTCTCTATTTTCATAAATTTTCCTATTCTCAGAAATTATCATTTTTACATAATAATCAATTTAGTTGAATATATTTTGATTAATAATTTAATCATTTTTTAGAAATCACACCTCTTCAAATAAGTAATTTCATTAATAATTGACCCATATTATGTGACAAACAAAAGTGTGACATTCTAAAAGGTTTGAAAATTGAAAAAAATGAAGATTTTATTATAAAACATTTCCATAGAGAGGCAACTAGATGGTTGTTTCCCATTTTTCATACGCATAGAATCAATACTACCAAATTCTCAATAATAGGATATATGTTTTAGTATGCTTTGTTTTCTTGTATTGATTCTGTTTCTAAACTATAGGGAAGGGTTTGTGTTAAGTAATTCATTTTCTCTGACTAAAGAACTTGTCTGGCTTTGGAATTATTCTGTCTTTGAGGAAAACAAAGAACAATGAATGGGATTGTGCGGGAAGAAAGCAGGTATTTGGCCTCATAGCAGATAATTGCTGATCAAATGTAAAAATGCTAAGAAAAAGATATCTATTCAGCCAATAAATCTATACCATTGCAATTACCTTAGGGCAGTAATTTTCAATATTTTTCAGAGATTATACCTGCTAACAGAGAAAATTCAGCTAATAGTCTTTTTCTGATTCACAGAACATACATATATACATATATATATATATATATATTTTTTTTTTTTTTAAGATTTTTTTCTGCAATTTCTCATTCAAAATACTAGAGCAGGACATCACTAGTTTGTGATAAATATTTAATGAACACCTGAAATACCCCTAAAAATGTTTCTCCAATCTTTTATAGTTCCCTTTCTTGAGGGAAGTACAGGTATCTGGTTGAAATTTAAAATATATTGCTTAATATATACTGTCGTCATATGTTTAATGCAAGTAAATATGGCTTCATATGAAATTTTAGAATTGAAAAAATTATGTTCCATAGAAAGTTGTATGGATTTAGAGCCAGAAAACCTAAATTTGAAAGCATGTTTTGCAGCCTTTCATGTATTTGCTTATCTGATATATGTCTTCAAATCCCTAACCTTCAAATTAGTATCCCAAGATAAAACTAACTACAAATGATTTTTAATGACTTTTTATTTATCAGTATTACATATAAAACATATGCTCACAAAATTTTTGTAGATCTCATGAAGTTATTGAGATCTACCTAGTACAGACTATAATAAAAATTAAGACATATTTTGAATATTTAGACTTATGTATTCTCTCATTAGATTAACCAACTTTTTGCAGTTAAAGAGAAACGGAAACAAACAGTGACAGACAGAGACAGGGACACAGAGAGAGAGAGAAAGAAAGAGAGAGAGGAAGGAAGAACTGTTTAGAGCTATGGTTAATATCTGTTGTCAATAAAATCTATTACAGTAATAGAGTGGGAAGTATTTTTTTTAAATTAGCTTATATTAATACAATTTTCATACCACACCCCCAAGCATAAAAATACATGATTACTCATGCATTACTTAAAATAAGTAATGATTTGCTTTACAACTTGTTCTTCCTTTTCCTAATAATTCCAAACACTTGCTAGAATATTTGTTGTTAAAGTATAAATACATACATAAATATTAAACCTGTTACTGTTTTTGAAAAATGTCAAAAGGAGAAAATTAGGTGCTTTTACTTTACTTGGATATACTGCCAGGAATTGATCTCTGGCCAGGAAGTTTACATCTTAAAAGGAAAAAGAGATTACTAACTGGTTGTGTGCGTCCAAAATATGTAAGAGCAGAATATCAATTTAATGTAATAACTAGTCAGAAAATCAAGATCAATAAAGGGAGATGCATTTATGTTTTCATTTCTTGTTAAAATTTTAATTATGTGATTTTCAAATAAACATTAGAAGTAATAGAATATACTGATATGTCACTCTTCCCTTATAGAATAATGCTAGCAAATTAGTTTGTGATGGCTATATTTTGTGATTATACAAATTTTTGAAACTCTTTCCAATAGCACAAAAACAGGATAAGAATTAAAACAACTTATAGCATGTAAACAACACATTTACATATATACTGCATACATGATTTTACACACACAGCCCTGAAGAGCAAAGTTTTATGTATTGACATATGTCATCCGTGCATTTTTAACTTGACATGGGAAAAGACTGGGCCAGAGCTTTCAGAAATCAAATGTGAACTCTTTTGAAATACCAGCAGTGTTTGAATTTTAAATTAACCTATTTACAATGAAACTATGCCTGCTGATTGCCATCATCTTCAGGAAAATTAACAGTAACGATCATTGGTGTCATAATGCAATTTCCTTGCAAAAATCACATAGGCTTCATTACTGTTTACATAAATTGTCATAAATACCAATTATGGCTGAACATAAAATGTAATGCTCTTTTTAAGAATCATAATCAGACAATTGTTCTCCTAATTCATATGCTAGGGGAATAAGGCTTTGATTCAACCTTTGTTGTGAAGGAAGTGTTTCGATGGTAGTTTTGCTCTAAGTGCTGGTTGGCTTCTTGTCAAATCACTCACTCTCCATTTGGATCATGTAATCCTTGTCCCCGTGCACAGTGTCCTCTAACAAACTGGGAAGAACATGGTGTTGCGCTAATGGCAGAAGAGGGAGATATACACTGAAAGTGTCCTCTAGACATCAGCTGACAGGTGGCTTCCGGTGGGATTTATAACAACATTTGGTGTAATTACGTCGATGACACCATAAAGGGGTAATGCAATAACAGACATGTTAGAGAAGCGCATTAGCAACTCCAATTCCAGCTTCCCCCACAGGTCACCAGGACGCATAGCCAGTAAAGGCAATGCCCTGTTAAATGGCTCATTTTCAAAACAAATACGAGTTAAGTTGTTGGCAGGGGAGAAGAGGAACAGACCAGAATGAAGAAATTCAGCATTTCTATCGGTTTGGTCTCAAAGAAGAAGATAAAATCAGCTAAAAGGTTATTCGGACAGAAAGTCAGAGCAGAGGACAATGCTCTCTGAGGACAAAAGCTCTGTCTTTCCTTCCCAAAATATGACAAAGGAAAGCTAAGGATCATACTGCTTAAATTCCATTCTGCACACAGAATTCTCTACTTGCCTTTTTTTGTTTCTTTGCTTTTCTTTTCCTTGACTTACCCCTAAAACGTAGATATAAAATCTGCATACATTTCTCACCCTCTGCTGATTCAAAGCAGTATTTAAAAATCAGGGTCAGAAAAAAAAAAAATAGCCCGTTCTTTGCAACTTGTTCTCCACGTGTTGGTGACTTCATGCAATTACAAGGAGCTACCCAGATCTGACACACAGTGTTCCCTCTCACACCTTAGAATTGGATATAATGCTCTCTGCTCTCTTAGTGAACCCTGGCATTTTCTCCTACATCTACCTGGTTCTACCTAGTTAATTAAAGCAAGCTGTAGTGATATGTCTGCTTAAATTTAAAGAAGCAAAATTACGATTCTTGATCTAAGAAGAAAATAAATTAAAAAAAACTGGCAGGGATTTCATCTATGTGAAAAATCAAAGTCAAATGGACAGAAATGTAGTAAAATTAGCTGTTCTTTCATTGTCTAAACCTGGGAAATGCTAAAGGTAAACAGACCACACCAGCAGGGAGAAGAAAAAGGGCCTTTCACTGTTTTTCATCTTTCATAATCTCATGCGTTATCAGTAACAGGGTGGGACAATTTAATAGGGTGTGATCATCATTAAAAGGCTGATATCTATCTTATGGCAATGCATTAAACTCCAAGAAAAAAGTGAGAAAAAACCAGAGTGAATAATATTCTCATGAACTACTTAATGAAACATTATTGTTGCATCTTTTCTTGATTATTGTCATTTAAAAAATGTTACGCTGGACAAACTGTTCTAAACATATCCAGACTTTACTGTGCCCATATGCATTTTGAGAAATCTCTGCTGTGTTCTGACTTTGTTTCATAATTTCTAATTATGTTCTACAACACAAAATTAAATATTTCTATCTCCATTGTGTCTATTTATTCATGAACTGGGTATTAATAATAAAACAATGTATCTTGTTGTTTATTTATACCAGATGTGAGTATTTATGTTGTTCTGTTCAGAGTTTTCAGCTAGGTTTTTACTTGTATACTGAGCTGTCTGGTTTTGCATGAAAATAGTTTCTGGGCTCTGGAGTTCATCACCACCACCACTGTGTTTAAAAAAAAAAACAACATTTTTTAAAGAGAGAATTTATGAATAACTAAGAGATATTTGTTTTGGCTTCCTTGGTCTCTCACCAGCAGGGCAGTCAAAATACCTTTTGGGGGCCAAGAGAATTCAATCTGGGATTTGCCTTAGAGTTTACATTGTTGGTTTCTTCAAAACAAAAGCTGTCTGGGCCATAGAGAGCTTTGCTTCTGAAATACATTTGCATAGTGTTAATTTTATACTTACTGACTTTTAAAAATCTGGATTTGTTTAGGGAGTGTAGGATGCTAGTATAGCTTCCTTTATTTGTTCCCATAGTCTCTAATTCAGTCTATGAACCTAAGAAACCCTATGGGTATATTTTTTAAAGAATATCTTATCTTTGTTATTTTATTAGCACTGTTGTCAATATAGTAAAACTAACTTCAGGGTAAAAGTTCATTCCTGTACTGTCTCTTTGTGTTCTAATTCTTCTCCTTTGTGCAATCAATTTTATCAATTTATTTAAAAATGTTTGCGATCTGTAAAAGTATAAATATGTATTTCTCCCTCCTCTTAACTCAAATTTCACCATGTGTACCATTTTGTAATTTATCAGGGTTTTTTCCCAGTTACCATATTATCTTGGAAATCATTTCATCCCAAGATATGAAGGACATCCTCATCATTTTTGCACCAATGCGATATTCCACTGCGCTAATTTATATAAAGTACTTAGTAAGAAACAATGTTTTATTTCTTAGCATATATTATCTATTTCATTGGTTACATTGTCATTGCTGGGATAAACTACTCGACACTGCTATGTAAAGGTTTATTTGGCTCATGGCTTCAGGAAAGCTATGGAGGAAAGGCACAGGGAGCAAAGCTGCTCACGTCAGAGAGGCTGGGCAACACAGTACATTGGAAAGGGCGTCTGAGAGCAAAGGGCTGGGAACCAGACATAGCCCCCACATTCAAACGCCCATGGCTCATGCAGACACACCTAGAAGCATGCTTTACTAATGCACTGGCCATGCCTTGATCCAGTCAAGCTGGCAGCCACAGTAGAAGTCACAGCTAAACATAACATAGTTATTGCTTCTTACTACTTTTTCAGTAAATATTTGCTGACCTATACAGAATGTGCAACAATTCTAATGGCCAACAAATCTGATGATCTAATGCCATGGTACTTTGTTCATATAAATCAATGCTCAAATATGCATGGAGCTTTCTTAAATACTGTCTTAAGAGTAACAGAGGAGAATTTACTATTTCAGCATGAAGAAATATATTAGTTTCGGAAAAGCATTTCTGCCCATAATATAGGTAAATACCAAACTGGGTAAAATACCTGCATCGTTGCTATAATACATTTGGGTGGAGAGTCTGCAATAAGGAGCACTATGCTAACTATGGCCTGCTAGCATGCTCAGCTCAGATCACATCATAAGTCTATAAAATCACTAATATCATTAACTCATTTAGAAATTAGATAAAAAGTCTGCATATACAAAATGTGTTCAGATAGTGCACACTCTTGAGAATATTCCCCTGCTTCCGACCCTACACTATGCTTACCACTTCCTGAAGCAGTTAGAAAGCTTTCTTTCTTGCGTGTTTTCTCATGCTGGCCTTGAGGTCCTGAAATGATTTGAAATGTTTACAGCGGTTTTGACAAATGAAAATCTCACTGCATGTCCCCATCCATTTTATTCCCTAGATCTTGCACTGTGGATCATCTAGCTCTTCCACAAATTCAAAATGACCACAAAAGGGATTTTGAATCATTTCAGGACATAGAACTAAGAGTGACAGCATAACTATAGAAACTCGTGAAAGAAGACTTACAGAAGTGCTTCAGAACGTGGCAGGAATGGGGAGCAAATGTATTTGAAGCAGTGATGAGTATTTTGAGGGAGATTAACATCGATATGTCTTGGGAAGTAAAAATTTTTTAATGTAAATATTAACAGAGGCTTTGATCACACCCTGTATTACTTCTGTTGAATAGCTTGAGAGCCTAAGAAGAGATGGCCCATTTCTCTGTATGGCAGTAACCCTAGGATCTGAGAATATCTGCTATTATTAGATGAGCTCAGAACTGCAGGACTGTACCAGATTTATCCCGGCCAAGTAACTCATTCCCTATTTTCTCCCAGATATTTATGTAAGGTACAAGTGCACCAACCTACAGACTTAGAATCACAGTTGTATGCTCACTACTGTCTGGGATGAGTGTCCCAGTAGTGACAAGGAATACTCTGATGGTGATGTAAGTACATCCAGAGGGTATGAATCGCTCATGTAGGATGCTCATCTTCCTCCTCCTTACATTTTCCGGAAGGCTCCACTTTGCCTGCTTATATAGACACCTGACATCCTTCTTGATACAGTAGGAGGGGAACAATTCCAAGATTGTCACTAAGGCCAGTCTGTTGATATGTATCTGGTGGAGGTTTTTAACCATATCAGGCAAAATAATGTAAGGATAGCAGAGTATCTGTAGAATGAAACCAGCTTGACTGTTGAAAGTTGATATTGTATTTCAGTTTCTAACTGAAATACCAGTGAGCTTGGGAATTTTCACTGGATCTTATTAACATATGAAAAGCTGAAGAAGCTGAAAACCAACTCCTTTTAGATCTCACAGAGAAAAAGAATGCAGAGTAAATTACTGCCTACAATAAGGCAGGCAATATGGACCCCAAAATCCAGACTTAAAAAAGCAGCATCCGATCTGAGGAAATATTTGTAGATGCCAGTATCCTGGAAAGGAAAGTTAAACTCTGTTTGATAAAGTGATGGAAATTTAATGTAAGCAATGTAAAACTAAACAGCTTCACAATGGAGCCCAGAGCTGGTCCAGTGGGCCCGTTTTAAGAGGTTTACAACCCTTGGGCCCACTATGTTCTCACGGTGAACACTAGAGAAAAGTCTCTTGTCCTTGCTTCAGGAGAAGTATACTGAAATACACCAGAGCATTCTTTTTTTTAAATAAGGCCTCTCCCTTAGAGAAACTTTGTACTACAGTTTAACAGAATTTAACACACTATGTTTTTATCAGAGCATAACAAAATAGGAGGAAGGGAAACTAGCTCATGTTGGCCCTTGAGCTCTACCTAAAGAATTGAACATGAAAAAAACAAACAAACAAAACTCCTGGAAAACATTTATGCAGTTCAAAACCTAGGGACCAAGGGTTACCTAGAGTTTGAAATCTTAATGATGGGCCGATATGTAGAATACTCATATCAACACAATATCACTAAAGGGCCATTTACAATAGTTACTTTTGCTCACTGCATCCTGCCTTGCCTTCAAGAAATAATTTCCATATATATTAACAGACAAGGAACAGAGCCAGCACCAGCACCCGACACAGAACCAAATACTGGCAGGTAAGTGATGTGACAAAGTGTCACATGACACATTCAAACTAACTGTAATTAATACACTAAGGACACTAATAAAGGAGAATGCTGCTTAATAACCTGAAAGTTTATCCTGAGCATCAAATAGGTAGCCTGTAACCTATTCTGCCATATATTATATAATTTGTACAGACTGTGAACACCAAAATATCTTGCTCATTATCAAGGGGAAGGAAGGAGTACAGAGAAGGAGGTGGAGGGGCTCTCTGAGGTGGGTAAGAGTAAAACTCCCAGAGAGTTAAAATACTGAAGTAGGGCAAGTTCGTAGCCCAGAGATCTGTGCCCCTGCCCTGTAAATATGAGCCATGGAGGGAAATACAGTGGCGCAGGCTCCAGACTCGCATTCCAGGAGTTGGATCGTGTACTTTGATCTTGTTGTGGCTCTCGTCCTTTTCTCAGACTTAAACTTCCTAGGGCTAGAAGATTTACCACTTGGACCCCATAGTCCTGAGAGTGGTAAAACGGTCACAGTCTTCTAATGATGGTTAATTGACTTTTGGTTAATTGACTCTTCCTTCCTTCCTTCCTTCCTTCCTTCCTTCCTTCCTTCCTTCCTTCCTTCCTTCCTTCCTTCCTCTCTCTCTCTCTCTCTCTCTCTCTCTCTCTCTCTCTCTCTCTCTCTCTCTCTCTTTCTTTCATTCTTTCCCGTACAATGGTGAGAAAGCAATATGTGTTTAGCAGAAACTATACTGGAAACTTTGGATTTTGAACATGTTCCAAGCCAGAAATTTCTCCCAGGTGCTGAGGAGAGCAGCAAGCTACAATTTCCAGTCAGCCGTTCATTCATGAAGGTAACGACTGACACACTATGGCCTACGCGGTGTGGTGTACATATTCTGTTAAATCCACGTGCAGCGCAGAGCAGTTCCGGCTTACAATGGACTTCTAAGTTACATCCCCATCATAGCTGGCACCTAGAGAGCATGTGCACAAGAGTCCTGTGTGTGAGGGAGCCTCCCGATATTTATTCCCACATAATTTAAATGCTGTGATTTGAGCTCTGCACCTGACAGGTCACACAATTAAAGGTCTTTGCTGCGTCCCCTTCTCATTTACCTCTGAAACAAGAGGGCACCGATTCCATCCCTGCTACCCCTGTGCCCTTCTACCTTTGATCCTTCCGGGCAGAGTGAGAGAGCTGAATACCTGGTGCTCACCCCGTGTTTGCTTCACAAATTGGAGGAAGCACAGTGAAAACACAGAACATTTCAAGACTATTCAGAATATTAGTGCAGGACCTTTCCATTATAGCACATTTTACTAAGCTCAAAAATAATCGGGCTTTGAGAACTATTGAAAAGGAACGCTATCCGCCCTGACACAGAGGATCAGTGCTTTTCTGGAAGAGCAAGGCAGTATATAGAGGGGCTTTTACCTCAAAACTTGGTCTGAGGCCAGGTCATCACTAAACTGACCAAATGCCACTCTAATTAGAAGGCAGTAAAGTTCTATAGTAAAATGAATTCCACAGTTTGAACTTGCTTCAAGGGAACATTCGTCTTCATTATAGGACGTGTGTACTTCGGCTTGCAGGGCACTTCTGCTTTAAGGAGAATGGCGCTGTAACGATGTGACTGTAAGGACCTTTGCCCAGGGTTGAGCGACCGGGACTGGCTCCACACAAAAGTCATCAGCCTCCAGGTGCTGCTCAGCCAGGCCTGGGCCCCTCTAAACTGCCTTCCTGTAATTGTTAAAAGAGCAGATAGGAAAGAAAAGCAGCCCTGACAGATTGTGGGAGTGATAAAGTTCCTGAAAGTTAGACCAGTTAATAGGGTAGAAGTCTATTATTGCTTAAAATCTCCTAAGGTTCTATGCTTTCTCCCCACTCTCTTTTTCTCTGGTTTTAATTGAACTATGAAGCTCAGTCGGGGATACGGTCCGCTGAGGTGATAACAAGTCTAAAACCTAGGCACGAAGCTTATTTTGCTCACAAGTAACAGATTTTCTTTTTAATTTTCCTACAGGATTCCTTAGGGTCTTTCCCTTCTGTGACATGGCCATCGGGGATGCGCATCTTGACCTTTTGGAGAATTTTAGGCTTACAGAATTGCTCAGGTTTTGCTAAAGAATATCAGGAATTTGGAGTTTCTTTTTCCCCACCTTTTCCTATTATTCCTGGTTAAAGTTAGAATTTATGTGAGTGTGTTCCTTGTGTCTTTCAGACATGCAGGACCCTGGGAGGAGGACCGCATAAGAGCCCACTATGGGGAGAGAAAAGGAAATGGAAAAGTGTCAGGGTTAAGGACAGCGCCCAGCAGTCCAGCTTGTACTACATGGGAATCGGTAAATGGCAGAAAGTTGGTACTCTTGTCTTTGAGATACCAATAACATCTAGTGTGTAATACAGAATGCTAGTAAGAAATTAACATTTATATTATGTGTGTGTGTGCTAAATAGACCATTTGAAATGTCAAAGAGCCAACCACTCCCTACAGTTGCCAAATACAAAAGAGTAAAAGTCACAAATAAATACAGAAGGCAAAAAATGTAGAATGTATAAAGGAATGCTTGTGTTCAGGCTTTGTTTGCTCCTTAGTGTTACTTAGTAATTATATCTATTCTACCAAAACTGATAGACAAGCAATGTGTCATATCAGAGATTAGCTAATGAACACGCTTTGGAGGCAGAACTCCAGAAAAAGCCCCCTGCTAAAGATATTTAACTTGTGATTGTGCCTTTGAGCCTTTACATGTAGAAATGAGACTGTTTGGGGAGGAGTTAACAAATAATTCCAGGTGAAACATTTGGTGCATCAGCTACACACAGTGCCCAGGGAGTTGACTTTACATACTCTTTCTTCCTTGGGAAGACTGCCCTATTATTTCTTTATTACATTAACTTCTCTTTTGAAATTATACCCCTTCTTGTACATTTGAAAGCAGTGCTTTTAAAATTTCTATATGGTTCATGAGACTGCCCCCAATCTTAAATTTCTCAGTGATGTCTGGCTTCTAGAACTCTTACAGTGTTTACTGATGATCCCTCTTTTGGAGATTAATACAGATTATCTTTTGGTGTGATTTCACTGTTCATGATTTCTTGGGAGGTGGTACCCAAAGTAGAAATAATTTAATCCTCAGAATCTACTGACGAAATATGGAACTGTTCAGTCCTTAATTGTCAAGAAATTCGCTTAACCTTTTCAAGCATTACCATATCAACCAGTAAGTGATGAAGATGCTAATGACATGGTGTCAGTGCAATCCTGTGCTAACGGCACTCCTACCATGATGACATACAGAGGGAAGATTTGTTGCACTTCCTGATAACCAACAAAATTAATTTTTTCCTCTTATATATATTCTAGTCTTTCCAAAGTAAATATAAAGTATTTAGGAAATTAAATGTTACATATTTTAAGGGCCTATAAAATTTCTTTTCTCTTTAGGGAAAGAGGGAAAATGTGAGCCATAGGGATGAAGGATTAAAAACCGAGAGAGAAATTTAATTTTACAAAAGTAAAAAGAACCAACTTCTCAGCTGGACATGGTCATACATGGGTGTAATGTATGTTCTAACAAACTGAGCTCTACAAAACGGAGACAGGAGCATTGTAAGGGGAGAACAGCCAGAGAAATTTAGCTTTAGCCACACTGTTTCAAAATTTTAAAAAAGCTTTATCTATCTATATCTGTGTATGAGTAGACAAAGCAGCTGAGAATACAGCACTGTACAAAGGCCCTGGGTTCAGTCTGTAGTGTTAAGATTAATAATTAACTAAGTCAAAACCTTCTCCTAAATTTCTCCCCCGGGAAA
This sequence comes from Dinomys branickii, assembly GCA_004027595.1. Lineage (NCBI taxonomy): Eukaryota > Metazoa > Chordata > Mammalia > Rodentia > Dinomyidae > Dinomys > Dinomys branickii. The sequence goes on from PVLD010010516.1 coordinate 21,334, forward strand.
GGCTGGTTTCCTCTGTTCATGCCAGGCACAAGTCAACGATTAGCGTATACACAGATCCACTGGTTCCACTGGTTTCCCTGCCTCTGAGACCAAAGGCTTTTGTACAATTTCAGTTTCCACATAGAAGGAACATTCTCTTTTCTTTCCCTCTCTTATCTCTTTTTTCACTTCATTAACTAACTACTAAATGGAAATTGACCCAGATTATGGAGGAGTTGATTTATTTGGTGGTTCACATCTGTCTCTGAACCATTTTCCCTGTATCAGAATTGTTGTTTTCCTTTTACCAAGAACAAATAACAAAGCCAATCTGGATGATATTGTCACTTTAACAAAAGTGAGCCTTCGGCATGATATAACACCAACATATTGATTAGATTTGTTTTGCCTGAATATAACACGTAATTTTCCAAAGAGTATATAAATGAGTTGAAAATATAATTTGGGCAGTATATTAATACATGTAGTCTTTCTATGGCTTTGTTTCTTAGGAATAAAAATCATAAACCTCATTATCATGGACCTATATAGATCCTGGCTTAGATGACAGAAATTTGGAAGACTGGCAGACTACAGAAAGCCTTGTATGTGAAACAAGGAATACTTTAGAGTTATTTTTTTCTAAAGAAAAAATCAAAAATGTTCCTGCTCAGAAATACTTCATAGTGTTTGATGTAATATTCCAAAATGAAATTCATGATTCATATACCTTGTTAGTACCTAGATTTAAAAAAAAATCCATGTAATATCCTAAATTTAATTTCATAGGAAAAAATTAATGTAATGACAATAAGAGAACATGTATTTCAGTATATACATGCACAGTTCAAACTGTAGGAGGAACAGCTTCAGTTTGGATGCCTCTACCCACATATGAGTTTTCATGACCTGGTAAGGTAGCACATGGCATTAGCAGTCAAATGCCATGAGTGGTATTGTCATCAGTAATGGGATTCTTTCTGAAAGAACAAAAAAAATAATAAAACTCTGAATAAAACAAAAACTCATCTTTCTTTGATTTATCTGACATGTGTATTTATGGAAAAGTGAGGGTCTATTCAAACTAACTTTATCCATGTGCAATGTACTCGTTGCCTAGGCTTATGTCTAGTCCATTTTGTGCTTCTGGAGTAGATCACCTGGGATTTGGTACCTCATAAGGAGCAGAGGTTTGTATCCAAAGTTTTGAGCCTTGTATTGGTGGAAGGCAGAAGGGCAAGAGAGCACACAAGAGTGAGAAGTGAGAACAGGGCCAGCTTCGTTTTTTTATCCGGAGCCCACTTCTGCCAGAACTACTCTCTTCCTGTCATAATGACACTAGTCACCTTAAAGCCTTCACCTCTCAACACTGTCACACTGTGGATTAATGTTCCAATTTAGATTTCTTAGAAATATATTCAAAGCATAATAGTTTTCACAAATGAAAGACCAGTGAGGCACTGGAAAAACTTGGATGATATTTGAGATCAATTTTTGCATACAGGGTTTCTCACACATGACAATAGATTAGCCTATTCCTTTCCAGTTACTAACTTTTAGTAGCACATCTTCCAGCATTATAGCAAGAAAAACAGTAATGCCCCCAGCCAGTCAAATTTCCAATATGTATTAAAGAAACTCTGCTGTGTTTGTGGAAAAAAATCACTGAGGAAATAAGAACCAGTTTAAGTAGAGTGTGTCATGATTTGTACGAAGCCGTATTATATGCCATAATTTGTATTGTATGCTTGTTGGGACCTCTGCGGTCAGTAAATGACACTGGGACTTCAGGCTATTAGAGAAATGAAAAGAAAGATGTTTGGGTTTGATATATTGGGAAGGTACTTGTGAGACTCTTACTCCTATAGCTCAACATGTTTAGTGTCTACACTCACCCAGTAAGGGATAAATAAACATCTATTTTCTTCCAGAGGGAGATCTCAAATCATTACTTGGTAAATTTAGCTGATTTAATTAAGTCAGGTCAGAAAACAAGCAAGTACATCTGATTTACTTTTATTAAGGATAGAATTTTAAACTGGATATGATAGTGTACACTGGGGCTGGGGATATAGCTCAGTGGAATAAGCGCTTGCCTGGCAAGCGCAGGGTCCTGAGTTCGATCCCCAGTACCGCAAAAAAAAAAAAAAAAAAAAAAAAAAAAAGATAGTGTACACCTATAACTCCAGCATTCTGGAAGTCTGAGACAGGAAGTTCACAAGTTCAAGACCATCCCAGGCAACCTAGCAAGAATTTGTTTTGAACAAGAGATACAAGGAGCTGTGGGTGATGTATCTCATGGTAAAAGCACTGGTTTCAATTTTCAGTATCACAGTGAATTAAAAAAAGAGAGATTTTACTTTTGTTTAAACTTTGCAAGTAGTTTCTTAAGATTTTTAAAATGCTTCCTATGTAGAATGCAAACCATAAAATCTCCCGCTATGGTCATTTCAAGGTCATCAGAAAATTCATGTGTTTCTTCAAGATACTTTCTCAACTCTTTTCACCGGAAGAGTATCCAGTGCAGAATATCCTGGAATAAGATTTGCTTTTTCTGAAAATACCAGCCCATCTTAATTTGAATACTTTCACAAACAGGAAACTCTTATTTTGGAACCATACAATAAATATAAGAAAAAAATCTATCCTTCAATAGCTCTACTTATTAGAGATCAGCTCTACTCTATTGCCTCAGATTTTAATTGGAAAATATTTACCATAAATATTGATTCTACCCAGAACATCCTAACATTGCATGCTGTACCTTTTAGTCTACTCCTAATCTTCAAAGTTGCTCTCCTGCAGTATCCAGGTTAGAATAAGGATGAGTGAATTTCACCTTCCCTCTTGCTGTGCCATCAGAGCAATCAAGAACAAAATCAACTAACCTGTGAAATTAAAACAAAACAACAGCCTTCTCTTTCTAAATTCTCTGGCAAACAAAGGCATGAGATGGATCAGATGTTTTGTTAATAATCCCTAAAATCTTCATGCAGCCAATTTCATATCTTCAGTGCTTATCTCAGTTTTAAACAAATAATTTTATCCTCAGAGGAATCTTTTTAATGTCCTGAAGACAAGTCCAGCTGGGAAATTTCACAAAAGTCACTGGGTTATTTACCTTTATCATAAGTTTCCTAAACACCTAATTCTCACTGCATTTTCTATGGCCGCAATTTTTCTCAGCCTCCACAGGATAACAGGTGTTTGCTTAGTATCTCTCAATTAGAAGCATATATGGCATGAGGCATTAATTTTGAAATGAAGTCATATTTTATCAATCATCTGTTTTACTATATTGAATACAGCAAATAAGCCACATTTTATACTCTAAATCTATTTATCTATCTACTTATTGAAGTTTATTTGTTTAACCTATAGTTTCTGCTTATATTACATACATACTATCAAGCCCTTCGTGATGGCTTCCCGTCTTTGTCTACCACCGCCTTCATTGGTATCCCTTGAGCTTCATCCATCTAAGGAAGATCATTATGCTAGGAAATTTACAAAAGCAAGCAAGGCTTAGTAGTCCACAGATGAGTATTTTTAATGTTTTGCTTTATACAGTGTCATTTTGTGTTCAATCTATCATTCTTTAGTCTCTTAAGAGGTTACAACCAGTTACTGCAAAGTTCTATAGTACTTGTGAAACAGTACTGAGTAATTTATATAAATAATTTTTGAAATCCACATGGGTGAATTTATTACTAACAATCAATAAACTTATTTGGACAATATTACCTCCATAAGATCAAACAATTAGTAAGTGCAGGAGCATGTATTTGAAGTTGGGCTTATACCAGAATTGTATTTGACCTTTTTCTTCTGTTTATGGTCTTTTCTAGCAAAAACAAAGCTCTTTTTAATTTTTAAATTCCATTGTGAGACCTCTGCAGGGTTTTTCACTGCTTCTGATTGATCCAACCAGGAATAAAATGGTAAAACACATGGAATTTGAGTGACCTTCCCAGCCAGGAGAAGAAAAGATTTGAGTAGAAAACTGGGAAGAACAATATAGCTTATTGACTAACTGCCTCAAGGTCACAGTTGCCTAACATTCTGTCGGGTCCTGAGATGGGGCTTGCACCAGCCTTGACCCAAAAGTGAATCCAAGTGTGCTCTGTCGGTTGATAGTAAAGGTCTTCCTGAGTCAGCAGGGTCACCCTCTTGGAGCACCACCACGTGATAAGATGTCTCTATATTGCAACTTCCTACATAATAGCTGTTCAACCTAGGAGAGATCTGAAACCCTAAACAGGATTTGGTTTTGTGCTGGTACTTTTGTTAATCCCTTTGCATGGTTTCTAATATTCTATCATTCCTTCAATGACTCACTGCTCCCAAAGCATAACTCTAGTTTTTGGCGGATGTCTAAACATTTACACTAACAATTGAGTAGCAGTATTATACAGAATTTCCGTTATAAATCCTAAATGATTAGTAACCGAAAGAAGACACTTTGGTCAGCAAGGTACAGTTACAGAGGAAAGAGAAAGAGAAATTATTTTATGGAAAGAGGATTGAAAATCAGAAAAATTCTCATCAAGCACTTTTACACAGAATCCCACTGTGTCACTGCTTTAAAACAGGCCCTGTCTCACTCATCTGATGGTCTGAACTCATGAGCAAGCCTTGGCTTATTATGTGATTTGAGCTTTTTCTCCTGAATTAGATTTCAGGTGAATCAGGGGCAATTCCTCTGACTGTTTAAGAAAAACATTCTCTATGTCATTAATAGACATAATATTGTAAAATTCAGTGTATATATGCCAAATTATTTTCTGATAGAATGAACAAATCAAAACAAAGTGAAAACTAGAAGTAGTCTGAGGAATCAACACACACACACACAGAGAGAGAGAGAGAGAGAGAGAGAGAGAGAGAGAGAGAGAGAGAAAGAGAAACACATGCACAGACAAACACATATACATTCAGACCCTCAAAATAGTTAAGTAGCTTGTCCAAGGTCACAAATAGGCAGACATCCAGGACAAGAACTCAGGTACTCTACCCCGCAAGCTAGTAGACTCCTTTATATCACAAACTGTCTCACAGAGCCTAACAAATTAAGCCTCAGGAATATTACATGTTTTCTACTGTCTTCATTTTTCTTTTAAATTTGGCATACAATTCTTGCTCATTGGAACATCTAAACTTCTACTTTTCATTGTTCAAGGGAATTTTCCCTAGAATTATCAACCAAAGTGACAGAGATATCTATCTATCTATTCACTCATCCGTCACGTACCCCAGTGCAGTTATTTACGTAGCACTGTGACACTGTGAGCAAACACATGAGGAGAAAAAGAGAAAGAAGAGAGGACAAAAAAGACATCCCAGATTTTTATGAGCCATTTTCCTTGCAGTGTGCGGTACCCAATAAGCATTATATATCCAGTAGCTGTATCCATCATGGGCTATATGATGCTTTGCTGATAGTGTTTAAGCCATTATCAATAAAGCCATTACAAAACATGCTCTCCCAATTTCTGCTGAGAAGTAACACAATGGTATATCACCAACTGGCTGCATGTGATGTAGATATTCGCAACAGTTTATTAGGCATCATTTTTCTTCCAGAAAACAGTAGACCTTTCTTGTTAGAGACAAATAAGTCTCCAAAACCTGTACCTCTAGAACAAACCCTTACACCAATCTGCTATACCAAATCATTAATAAAAAGAATCTTACATTTTACTTCTGCCTTCTAGAAATTACCACTACTCTATAAACACAAATATTCAGAAATCTAATGTATAATTACATACAAATATACAGAAAGGAACCACCACTTTCCAAATCTTTGAGATAGAATGTAAGACTTTTAGCTAGTATGGAATTCAAAATACAGCCCTCAGAAAGCTAGATCTTTTCCCATCTGCTGTCTCCAAACACCAGTTAAATGACTGAGCACATAGTCAGTGTTCAGCAAATTGATTGAAATATTGATTGATATTTTTTTCAAACTGTAACCAACTATCCAGATTCCCTTTTATAGCCAGGGAGAAATTCTGTGGCCATCCAACAATGATCAAATTCTTCAAGAAAGTGAGTTAGATCCTGAAAGAAAGGAAGGCGATTTGACAGTTACAAGGTTTTAGATGCTATATTCTCGTGCTTTTTTTTCCCCCAGAGAATGTATGTGGGTTAGAGTTCAAAGGGATGTTGTATTTTTTTCCCTAGTGATATTTGTGTTTCTGTTCCATAAATCTGAGGAGAAAGAGATGAGCTTTCCCTCACACACCTCACGCAAATATCCGCTGTATTGCCATCCTTCCACCCATATATATGCACACATAGGCTCAAGTCACACTTGGATCTGGGTAAAATGGAATAAGCATTCTGTGTTCTCTAATTCTGGACTCATACATGAAGAGTCAAGAACTGGTGCCTGCTTCTCTTCCCAATCTACCACCAGGCAACGGCTGTCATCCTGGAGCCGAACCGTATCCAAGCTACTACTTAGAGCAGCATCCAGAACTCTTAATTACCTCAGAGTCACGAGGATCCCAAAGCAAGTGCCTTAGAAATGCGATGCAGCTACAAAAGCCTCCTATCCAGTTTCCGATTTTCCTGTAACCTCACGAGTCTTTTCTTCCTGAACACAACCAGTGATTGTATTCTACTGTACTCAAGCCTGGTCCTGCCTCAAATTTGGTGGCATGACACCACACCAGAATAAATCCAAACATGCTACCATGGTCTTCAGACTGCTCATTAGCCCCCTTCCCTATCTTCTACTCTCTCTTGTGTGCCGTGCCCTGACCAACACACCAGGACTTTACCTTTGCAAAAACAAACTTATCTTATGATTTAGGACACCTTTAAATATATGTGGTGTACAAAAGTTTTGGTTAGAGCAGGGACTGACGTTTACAGTTTTCTTTTTTTCCAGTTAGTCATTAACTAGATGTCTTTATATCCTTAAAGACATATAGCTAAATAGTAGAGTTACTCATTTAATTTGTTGCAGTTTGAACTATTTCCTGAAGGCAGCATCACAAAGAGGTGCCATACATTTCTAAGGTCACTAAGACGTAGAGACATAGAAGAGTATCTTTTCACCATGCACAGCTGCCTCTCACACAGGACTGGAATCTGAAAAGCATGATTACTAGAAGACGTGCTATGGGCATCCAGTTCTGTAATAACAATTCTAATATTTCATATTTCACTAGAACTTTCACCCACTAATTCTAAATTGGTAAAAGTTCTTGGGGTCTCCTAGCTTGGAATGGTCAAGCTGGGATCTAAACCTATTTCAATCCTAACAGCATATGGTGCTCTCAGAGAATGAACAAAGCAATCCCATTTCCTCTTCAGTATCTCCCACCTCACAGCAGCATCCTGCTGTCAGTATGTTCTCCTGTACTCTAAATTTCACCGTCCTTTAAAATAGCTCCCACAGTGTATTCCTTAGACCCACTGAAATGACTTTCCTCTCATGTGAACATATTTTACACTGTTGATATCATACCTTATCTCTGACCCAAAAGCTCCATACAACTCTCCATGTTATTTGGTAAGTCTGAGCTCAAGGGTTCAATAATTCTATTATTTGATTTGATTCGATATTTTATTCAAATTTTCTTTGTTAGTCTACTCTCTATTCTCCTACGTGCCACAGGCTTTGGCTGAAGTGTTTTCAAGGTGCTAAGAAGTCCCTTGTGTACATGTCTGCTCTTAATCCTGTCAGAAACAGTGTGCACAGTAAGTATGATAATTAACATTGCAATCAGATTTAAATCAGTTTAGGAGACCTAAAGAAATTTCCCTGATCTATGACATTAGCTTTTCATTCTTTTTTAGCTGGTTGTGCAGATTGATGAGTCCCATAGGCAGATATCTACTTAGACTCAATACAGTTTGAACATTTTCACCTCACCCGCTCCCCTTGCCCCGCCCCAAGTTTCACACACAGGGGTCATTCAGTGCACATAACACACTGTGTTTATACCACCCCCTTTATTCCCACCCTCACACCGCCTCTCTCTCTGTCTTATTTCCTTTGTTTTGTCTAATTCATTTCTGTTTTTCTAAACTAACTAAATGCTCCTTTATGTATCTTTCTCAATTAAATGTTATCTTTCCATTTCGTGCACTTTATTGTAGATACACTTGATATTTTACAATCTTACTTAAGTCATTCAGGACTTTCATGATTGAAATAGTTCAAGCATTCGTTCTTCTGAGTGATTTTTATCATTTGTCTAGTACAGCATATCCCCATGAAGCCGTCCTTCAGAATTCACGTCCTCAGTTGTTGGTAGACTTTTCCTTGGATCTTAATAATTGTTTGCAGAAACCCCCAATTCTGTGGACATCACAAATAATCTCCACAACTGTATTTTGTCAGGAGATTGGGAAGTAGCTAATTTAAGAGCATCACTTACTTTTCCTTGCTGCTGACTGGCTGTTGTCCTATTACCCATCTGGCAAATGCACCAGCATTCTAGAATCATAACAGGTTGTTGTGCCCTGTGTTTTGTTCTTCTTAAAGTCCTAAGATCCCTAAGATGCCGCCCAAAGCTCCTCTACTTTCTGAGGCAGTATTAATGTAGTATTTTATGAAATTAAATTACATAACTCTGGGAGATAAGGCATATTTAGAATTAAACTATAGAAGGAGGCATACTTATGACCATACCTGAAATTCATGGCTTTTCACAATTCATGGGTGTTCTAGGAACATAACACCCCCCCAAATTTTGTGGGCCCATAGCACATGTGTGTACATTCTCCATCTTAGTTACTGCAAGTCACTGGTGTCAGTATCACCTAGAAGTTTATCAGAAATGGCTCAGAGTTTGGAAGCGTTGATTTCAGGTGACTCCAAAGCAAATAGTGGAAAGGCTTGGTGGAAGAAATCTGTTCAATCCACGGAGGCAAGAAACTGAGAAACGAAGGAGTGGGGAACAGGAATGCATCCATCCCAGTCACAGTCTCAGTAAAACACCTCTCCCAACGCATATTCAGCTCTTCACTCATCCTTGAGTCAATCCATGAGGAACATGGCTCCCGAGCCAATCACCTGCTGGTTGGGAAAGCTCTGAACCCAAACATGTGATACTTGTGGGGAACATTTTAGATCAGAACGAAAGCAAAAACTAACACTTGAAAAGCTCTGTGTTTTTAGTGTATAGTCGGTCACAGAGTTGACAAAAATATTTACTGACCCAGTACATAAGAGAATTGCGACTGAGTTAGTAATCGCCGGTTAGTACACTCTTTGCATAGGAAGGTTCAAGAAATAACAGAATGCATAATGGTCCTATAAAGTAAGCCATATTATATTAATTCCCTAGGTTAGATTCTATGGAGTTTCAAGCAAATGTACCCTTTACTTTTTTTTATTGGATTTTAGTTTTTAACATGAGTAAATATGGGGTGAACCCAGGGCGGCTAATCCGGTTTGGCTTCAGAATGTCAGTGCCTGGATCTAAATCTTGCTCGGTCATTGACTCCAGGGTGATGTGATCTTCTTGCTTACCTAGGTATCAATCTCCTCATTTGTAAAATGTGAGTATAAAGGTGAGGAAAAGAATGTCACTCATCTCCTAGCTTTGTTGTGATGTATTTTACACGAGATGATCTATGTAAATATTTTAGCTAAATATTTCCTTTACTTTTCTGAATATTTAATACAGGTTCTTATTGACAGAGTTTGCTTTGGTTCATAGTGGCTCTTTTGCATGATGTCTCTGTACTTGATAAAAGAATGACATCTTATTTAGGTATTCTTTAGGCCATGAATGGGCTAGTTGTCTGTTGTTCACAGATGAGAGACTCTGGGATTTGGAATGTTTATTTCAATGGAATCTTATTCTAATTCACAAAGAAACATCCAAGCAATCATGAGACTTGTACCAGACATACTCTATTTTACTGCCACTACAGGTCATGCAATAATGACCGATAACATTTGTGATAATAATAAATCTATTGGAAAACATATGTAATGTTCTCATTTTGGATATTTTTGCATAATTAGTGCCTTTTCCTGGAAGTTGTGAAGTTAGAAATTGCAAGGAAAGAAGAATAGGGCTCAGTGAGTAACATTTTTAAAAGTGGAGGAGTCAGGTAGATTCTGCTTGTATGATTCCATGTATGCAATGATAGAGCTGTGTTGATAGAAAAAAGCCACTGTGTTGGCATTTAAAAAGTATTACCTACCGCAGATTTCATTTAAATCATCTAAACCTTTGTTTCCTTATCTGTGAAACAGAAGGAAATGTCAGCATTCCCACTCTGCGGCTACAAAAATAAATAAGAAATGCCTTTGTAAACTTAATATTCAGGAAAGGCATGAGGAAATGAACGTGATATAGCTGGTAAATGTATTCTCCTTTTCGTCTTGAGTGTCTTCTCCACTTTTATAAATATTATGCAACAATCTATGCTTGGATATGCATTGTGGTTCTTCGTGGAAATCCCTGAGAGAGGTATTAGAAGTAACTAGTGCAATTGATTTCTGCCAGCTCCACAATTGCTATTTATTTCCACCACTGACCCAACGTGAAGACGGCTACGTGATCTCAAGGTTGTTAAAAGCCGCCCTTAAGTAGCTCCCCCACCGGCTTCCTATGGGGTTAAGTCGCTATAAATGGCATTATTCCTTCAGGGCTTCTAGTAGAGCTGTAGTTCTGTTTCTTTTTTCTGATCTGGGTCAAGGCTAATGTGTTATCCTAGGAGGGTTCATATGTTAGCTAGTTAACATATTAGCAGGGGTTATTTGTCTCTGATTAAGCCATTACTACCCACTGTCTTGTAGCAAAGAAAAAGACCCAGGGGAACTGGGGCACATGATGGACATAATTTTGATGAAAGACAACAAAAAATAAATAAATACATAAAACTGATTTTGGGTCTGGTTGATATTTTAGTAAAATATCTTCTAGGCTCTAAATCATTGGGCTTTCATCTGTAGAAGATGTTTTAAAAAGTGCTTAATTTGTTATCTTCTGCAAGGGTTGGCCTTTGTTTGCAGTTTGGCTTCCATAGGTAGTTGCAAAGAGGTTTTGTATCAAATTACTGCTATTAAGGCCCTTTAGATTCTGTTGTAGGAGTTAAACTAGTAGTCAAGTATCTCCAGCATCATAAAAATTTGTCCCTTGACATTTAAATGTGAAACACTTTGTAGGAAATGTGTTTCAGTTTCCATTTAATTTCATACATATACATTCTTGTGCATGCGTACATGTTTTAGAATAAATTTTATTTGGAATATATCCTTTTTATTTCTAATTTTCTAATATTTTTGAGCCCTAGAAAAATTTCATCTCACAGACCTAAAGCTGTAAGATGATAATATTGAAATGCAAGTCACAAGCTTCAATTAGGTACAATCAGAAATCATGCGGTGACTTCATTAAGTATCATTAAGAATGATCAAAATATTGCTCTTAGGAAAAATACATCAAAAGCATTGCATTTACACATTGATTAAACAGGATCTGCAATTTCTAAAATCTGGTACGAGAAAAAAGAATGGAGTAAATTAAGTGCTCATATCCCACTTAGCAACAAGGGAGTGCTTAGCAACTGGCAGAGAAGAAATAAAAGGAGAGGGTGGAAAACCAAATATGATCGGTCTGTAAAAAGGGGGAGGAATCCAGAAATGACAATGTAGCTAATTGGGGACAGAGAGACTGTTGTGCTAGGAACAGCGGGCAAGTTGACATCACCCAGCTTGGTGAAAGTATTTTTTTTTCAACTTTATAAAATTAGGATTGTAACGAGGAATCAGAGGTAAACAGAAGACCCACAAAACCATAAATAGGATCAAAGTCACCTTTAGTCATAGCAAATAGCTCTTTATAAATCCTTTTGTCTTTTGCTGAAGCACTCAGGTGTGTAGTTTAGTTCTAAGTTTTGGCAAGGTCTTTAAATTTTGAGGAGGCTTATGGAATGTTGTACCACTTTGATGACTCTTTAAAAAAACGTTATTTTTCTAGTCCTACCACCGAATCCCTCTGCTTTATATTTGACATGTCTCCTCCGGGAAATGCCACCTTACCGCACGGTTTCATCTCTCACTGAACATTGAAAATTCTCAACTCTGCTTCCCCACTCAGAAATAGCGCTGTCTGTATTTCAAACTGTAGCCATGAACTTCCATAGAACACTCAAACCTAGAATTTAAAACGTGTTTCCTCATTTTATTTTTTTTAATTTTAATTTTTCTTTTACCAGTATGTTTGCAGCACGTGAAATTTACGTGAATCTTGGAGAATAGGTACATGTACATAACAAAGCTCATTTCTTCATAAAAATCTTCCTCTTCCCACCCACCTCCTACCCTCTGTCTCTAAATTCCCTCTCCGCATTTGCATTCTTACTCTTATTAGTCTTAGCTCATATTTATGACATATGATGTTCACATTCATTGTGGGTATTTGATACCATTACATGACATAGTTTAAATCTTCTTAGTATCCACTGTAGCAAGCCCATCATCTCTATAGGAACTCCATCAAAGAAGGACTATATCTGTATTTCCTCACCACCTTTATTCTGTTGAGAGCTATGCTCATTGATACTATCTCTGAATTATAGCTCTGATGCCTCTTCTTGACAGTGAACCTGAGATCAATATTACATGATCCTTCATGATAAGGAAATTCCAAATTCTTATCATCTCACTAAGGATCTACTTAATCTGCTCAAATTCATATTTCCTTTACACCTTGATTCTGCCACTTCCCACTTACACAGACCCATTAAAGATACCCTCATTTTTAGAATATTCTATCTACTGACACCTCTTTTTCAATCCTTATAGTCTGTTCTCCCTTCAGAATGATCTTTCTTAATTTGGAAAATTTTTAGTTAGACTTATGAGTACAGTCCTACACTTATGTTACTTATCAAAATATTCCAGGGAACAAACTTAATGAAATTTCTCACAGTTCAGAACTATGTTCAGACAGAGTAGATATTCATATAATCCTTGTTAAGCAGATGGACAAAGATTCAGTTTCTCCAAATCAGAACCTACAGATCAGGAGTCAAAAACCTTCTTTGTAATCATATAACATATATGTAACACTTCTCTGTCCATAAGTTCTGTTTGGTAACAGCCAAAATTTTCCATTGTAGCATGATGGCAACTATAGAAAAAAGGAATTGATATGGTTGTGTTGTAATGAAACTTGTTATATAAACAGTGAGACTTGAATCCCATGATTTTTTTACTTACTACAAAATTCTTCATTTTATTATTTGCAATCAATTTAAAATGTGGAAATCACTAGTGCAAGGACCATGCATGGACACTTAGCCTCTTGGATTTTGGCCATAGCATGTTTTTCCTTGATTCCTGCTATGGGGCTCATCACCTGCCTCAGTTCCTCATTTGGTCAGTTCTTTGTATGGTCCACTTCTACATTTTAACTACCAGTATATTTTTTATTTAACATAATTATCTTCAATTTTTTTCAGAAAAACATCCCTGGTCACTAGTATAAATATATCTAGTATGCTGTACTATTGACCTTCAACTCTCGTCAAGATTCTGTATACTGAACACCTAAAGACCTTGACCCATCTGTCTACCACTTTGAGAACAAACACGGAGGTTTTGAGTGATCTACAATTTGACAATCTTTAATCCTTGAGCAAATCCCCTATCATCACAATAAATTTTTCAGAAACTATCAGCTTGCTTCCTGAGAATAAAAATTATTTTTTCTCTAATTTGCCATCTTATCATCTATCAAAGTAATTTCTACCCTTAGTTAAAGCTCTTTAATTTTTTAATGGAGCATCACTTACAATCTCACTAAACATTCTAAATTAATCATGCTCACATTTCTTCCTCCCTTGCTCCAGATAAATTTTTGAAGTCCCGTGATCTTTTATAGTAATTCCTTTGCAGACATCCACAGTATTCCACACTTATTAAGCGATGCCATAAAATACAATTATAATCAAAGTAAGTATGAGGACAATAGATGAAAGAAAAAGAATCAAAATAAGAATGCAGACAATAAAAGAAGAGGAAAGGAGAGATAAGATCACAGAGAAAGAAAGAAAAAAAAGAAAGAAGCACCTGTGTACATAACTCATAGTGAACATTACAATCCATAAACCCTTTCACAAGTATTCTTTTATTTAAGCTAGAAAATTATAAAAATCATTTTTTCGGTGACTTGGAGAACTTAAGAAGTCAAAAACAAAAAGGGACTTTAACGGGATTTTTTAACCCTTTGGCCTGAATCACACCCTGTTTGAAAGTCTGGTAAGAGGTATTTCTGGCTGACAGCTTCTCTTTATCAATTTCCACCTTTGTTCAGTCTCTGGGTATCATGGGCCTTTTTTATCTGGATAGAAACCAAATCCTACTTCAATATCAGATTGTTCTAGCCCCTTGCAATGGCATTTAGATTCCTCTGCTGCTATTTCAAAAAAGGCCCTAACCTATAAATATTAAGCTACATTATGGAGATCTAACCTTGAGGGATCCAGCTACCAGTTAATAATACCATGGGGAAAGAAAAGGTGCCGAGTAGGCCAAGGAAAAAAACAATAAGACCAATAGAAAACAAAAATGTCAAATCTGATTGATTAAAAACTAGGTAGGCAAATCAGCAAGAGTTGGCCCAGCATCATTGCAAAGTGAGGTCAGACAGGGCTATTTTAAAATTATTTGGTATTTTCAGAAATTGATTACTTCAGAGGAGTATTAAGGAGTAGTGGAGCACATTCATTTAATGGGCCAGTGCCTCTTGTACAGGGCTGGAGTCGTCACATTCAGTCTCATCTACTCCTTGTTAAGTTGTGCTTCTTCTGGAACATGTTTATTTATTACAGATGCTGCATGCATAAGCTACGAAGTATAACGATGAATACTTTCCTGAATGGGATTTTGAAAGCACTACCTGCCCATCCATCTTTTCATTCTCAACCCCCAATGTGATAAGCACCTCTCTTTATAAATTGTGACTATTTGTTATGATGAGAACATTTCAGTGAATGGTATAGAGTGACTTGAGGGATACTGGGGTGTGCTCTTCTTCCCCAAAATGCTACTCAGTTGCCTACCCTATGGAGTAGAATTTCACTGTGTCTTTGACTTATGTATTTCCTTTGAATATATAAACAGTCTTGGGAGAGGCGCATGCATTATTGCAAGTACATATACTAACATGGTACAAATTCATTTTGCAGATCACACTTCTATCCTGACCGTCATTTGGAAATGAACTTGAAAGGGAAATATTGCTGTTAAGGAGAAAGAAAGGGATATTCTGAGGTAAGATAATGGACCAGTAGGTTGTTTTGGGGTACACTACCTTTTATGAGTTATGTCTAGATGTCTCCCCATAGTCTCCTATGGCCATATACAGGTGGGGCTTTTCAGAAGTGGCTGAATGTAAAGTCTGTCAGGCTGGAATCAAGGGTGTGTGATTACTAAATTGGTTTAACATAGTTCCGGATGTGAATAATGGGAAAGCACACCCTATGTGTGAGTGCTACCTGCCTAAGACCGTGCATCCTTGATACAACATACAGGGACAGAAAGAGAGCTGTTGTCAGTGCTTCTTCACTACTTTGCTGCCTTCTGCCTACCAAGAACAATTTCTCTGTGATGCCCCTCTGCCACTTCATCCTGCCTTGGAGCCAGCCTCTTATGAACTGACACTTTTACATCCTGGGAGCCAACATAAACCTTTCCTCATTTAACTTTAGGAGTCAGGGATTTTGTCTCAGCAATGATAAAAATAAGACAGCATCTTATGGAAATAAAGAATGTGCACGATAATCACACACACACTCATACACATACAATCACTTTATCAAAAGTGAACATTCATCTTGAGTATTCAAACCAATGACTGGCTAAAGTCAAGTATTCATGTATTCCGAGATCATTGCAAGACTCTCACTATAATATAGTGGAAGTACACACTGGAAACTCTGCTGGTTCATTTCTCTATAATTCTCATCCTTAGTTCAACAATGCTAAGTAAGCACTGACCTCCTTCCCCTTCTAATTCTAAATAACTTTAAAGTTTATTTTAAACTGTAATTCCGTGTAAATTTTTATGTATCTTCTAAATAAATTTTTCCCTTGCCTGAGCCTCTCAAGTACTGGAAATACAGGCATGTGCCACCATGCCCACCTGGCATATCTACTTTTAAGTCACACTTCTCTGCAGAAGTCCAGTGAGATAGACATGGAAAAACCCCTGACCTGACAAACACACACAGCATGGAACCCAACTCTCTCCTTTCGAGAATATGGTTTATCACTTCTATACATTTCTCCAAAGTTACCTCTTTCAGTTAACTTTTTTCAAAAGACATGTAATTCATGTATAATATTTAATAGTAAAGATGTGAACTGCATTGTGCACAGCCACGAATGGTGAAAAATGCATTTCTCAGGGTTGGATGTTTCAAGTATCCAGAATTCATTTATTATTGTCTATTTAGCATAGGGAAGATGAAAATCCCCTTGTGTTTGTTCTGCAACAATTGTATTCCACGTGCCTGACACTACAGTACTTATCAGAAGAAATCACTCTAGTGCAAAGGCAGTAACGTGAGCACATTCCAGGACCAAATGAAGGGGGCCCTAAAGGCAATATTTCATATTCTGATACAAACGGGGCTCACAATTAATACATGAGACATCGCCAATTTTAATAAACCTGATGAAAGGTAAGTAGATTTGATATGAAAGTCAAATATACTTGAGATTCCCCCTTCTCTGAGAGTCCCTTTTTAAATTAAGACTTTGCCAGGTGATTAACAAGAACTCCAGTGCTTCAAAGGGAAGCAAAGCCTTGTTCTTTTCTGCTCCACAGGCAACCTGCTTTCTTTCCCTTTGGTCCAGATGGAGGCTTTGTTCTCCTGAAGTTGGTCAGGTGCTGTGCCTGTCCTAAAAAGGGAAGCAATCGCAGCTTTAGAAGCCCACACCTGTTTAAAAAGCAATGCAGCTCCCTCGGCTCCAAAGCCCTGAACATCAAATGCCTCCCTTTGCCAGGCAGCTCGGCTATTCCCCAGGCATTTTCAATCTAGCTGGGCGAAACAAAAATTGCATAATTTGTCATTATTCTCAAGGAATGAGATGTGCTTTCTACAGTCCCTTCTGAGTTAAACACGATGACGCTGAGCTTCCTGTGAATGCCAATGTCTTCTTTCTCCGAAAGAATAGAAATAAAGAATGGGAAAAAGAAACACCCAACCGATGGCCTATAATTCGCCCTGGTATTTGTTATTGATGTATTCTTTATATGCATTTTAGGGATAGATAGCTGCAAAGCTACTTTTCCCGGGCCTTTAGTAAAGAAAAGGTGCATTCTGGAAAAAGCTAGAACAGGGATTCAGAACTTGGGAGTCAAATTTAAGATTAAAAAAAAAATAAATCGTATCAATATAGGCAAGCCACAAGTCATATAATCATTCAATTACTTCATCTTTAAAATGTGGATTAAAATTATCTTCTCTAAATAGATCCCATTTAATTACGAAGCTGAAATGCAAAAAATGAATAAGAAAGTGTTTTAAAATTTTAAATATTTTCTATTGATGTGAAGTGCTTTGAAAGGGTAATAAGGTGTTGGGGCAGATTCATTTGTAGGAGTCTTATTCTTTTGAAGGTGAAAATCTCGATGTGAAGGCCAAAACAGAGGGGTGGGATAAAGAGTAACAAAAACATAGGAACAACCACTGGAAAGCGAAGGCATCCTAAATTTCATCTATTAGAAACAGAGAAAAACACCTAAAAAACCTCACCATATATTTTGTGTCCAGTGCCTTTCTGCTGCCACTTGGTTATAACAATAGTCAAGAAAAGTGGCCCATAAAGCAGAATTGACTGCGGGAAGATGATCAATGCCTACCGTGAAAGGGGGAAAAACTTATAAACGTTCTTTTCCCCCTTCTCTTCACAACCTTTTGCTAAAGCTGTGTGAAATGTGTCATGCATAAAAAGTATGCAATTTTCATGTAATTAGAGGAACACAAGATGAAAATGAGTTCCATCAGGGCAATCAAGGATGGTAATGTGGTGTGTATTTGTCAGTGCCTATTTGTCATGAAAGCAAAACCCAACAAGTTCTATATTTTATTTCATTTTCACTGTGAAAAACATAAATGCCCTTTTGCCATGGCCAAATCTATAAATTTCCATAATCTTCTTTTTAGTGGAAAAGTGAAGTTTTGAAACTGCAGATTAGATCATTTTGTGCTATTAAAGAACACTGGAATTACAGGATAAATTTATTTCATGGAGGTTCAGATTTACAGCAGGACATGATAGGTTTACAGTTTTCCATGAAGAAATGCACTATAATTTATTTTCCCTAAAAATACACTTGCATATTATGGTAGCATGTATATCTGATCCTAATCCCTAGACCGCAAACCAACAGTATTATTGTATGTTATTCTTATTATTCTTGACCAAGAAAGCATGAAGTTTTCTTCCTTTTTTATTCTCCTTTACTTCATTTCTTCCTGTCTTTCATTCCTTTCATCTATTCATTTGTTTTGTGATTTGGAACAATTTATTGAGTACCACAATTAACTCTAATGATAGAGAAATAAGGAACCCATGACTGATGTTCTCAAGTTGATTCTGCTTGTTGGTCGCAGAAACTATTAATGCAATGGGATAGTTGTATAACTGGGCCGGAGTGTATGTGGAAAGTTCAGTAGGCTTCCAGTGACAAAGCTTATGGAAATATATCTACCTAACTCTGTCTTGCTGTTTAGGAATTAGGCCTAAGAAAATGCCAGGGAACTAGAACTCCACACAGAAGGACAGGTAAAGGCAATGCTGTGAAGACGCTGAAAGTGTGACCCATTTGGGAAAATGAAAATTGTGATTTCCATGGTGGAAATTATGAGAGGACAGTATTGACACCAAGGATATGAATTTGAGACGAGACAGTTCTGAGGTCAGGTTGAGACATTTATGCTGTTATCAGTCTGACTGGAAATCTTTTAACAATTTTAAGCATAATTGTGGTGAAATTAGATTTCTATATAGAAGGGAGGTTGTGTTAGCTCTGTGGAGAAGAGAAGGGAGTAGCTAAGATCTCTTAGGATTCTGCTGTGGGAAACCAGTTAGATGGGGAGACTTCAAACCAAAGTGAACCCTGGTGAAGTAGAAAATGGAAAGACTTTGACTTACCTCACAGGGGGTGTTTACATACTGTGAAAATGGATCGTGAGTAGACAGCATGATAGAGGCAAGACTCCTGTATTCAGTTCAGGCTACTTGGTAGATAGAGGTATGTCTGAGTGAATCAGAGAACAGAGCAAAAGAAGGGACAGAATGGGAAATAATAAATTACAATATGGACCTGTTTAGCTTGAGAGGAGAGTGGATAGTTAAAATCAATAAGAACCATGCACAAAATCTGAAGTCAGAATTCAGATATTGAATTCCAATTCCTCAAATCTTGTGAGCTTGTAAGATCATCAGATCGTAGCTGAGAAAATGTTCGTTCTGTTATTCAAAAATACATGTTGAACATCTACACTGCATCTGAGGACAGCAATAGTAAAGCACAGGATGTGGAAAAGAAATTTACGCTGTCAAATTATTTTATTATTGCCTTATTAAATGTCCTTCCACAATTTTATCTTTTATTTTTTTAACCTTTCTTGCTCTCTATACCACGTTGTTTATTAAAGGATTATTTTAAAAATCCTAAATGTCACATGAAGTGATCTTGGGTTAGAATCTATCCACATACAAAGCAAACCAGACAAATGTCATAACTACCCGCAGGCTATCCCTAGGACGGTGCACTTTTGATGGGAGCACATTTTATTGTGCAGGAGATGCTGAAGACCACAAGGAGGTGTCAGACCTAAGGATGCTTTTTGCTTTCCTTGCAAATCGAGCATCTTCCTACCTCACACTTCAGAATAGATGGGTTCCTTATCAGTCCCTAGAGCAGAGGCTGAATTTTGAATTGTGATGAATGGAAAAAAATAATATTGCCATTCCTATGCCAGTGAT
Organism: Dinomys branickii; assembly: GCA_004027595.1. NCBI lineage: Eukaryota > Metazoa > Chordata > Mammalia > Rodentia > Dinomyidae > Dinomys > Dinomys branickii. The sequence goes on from PVLD010010516.1 coordinate 41,297, forward strand.
TTGTTTAAAAATCAGAAGATGACACAATTCTGGCTAGTGAAGTGGAAGGGTACATTGCTAGGCAGTTTCTGGGAAGATTTCCTTGCTTTTAAAAGGAAAAATTAGACAAAAAATGAAGATGGGAGTAGAACTACCCTCCCTGAAAGCCATATAGAGTTTTTTGAGTGAGTGCAACTCTCTGTTCCTGGTAGAGGAAAATCCTTATGCCCAATTTTGCCATGTGCTCCTTACATAAGCATCTCAAGCAGCAAATTTGTTGTTGGCTTACCATGTGGACCATCTTAATGATCAACTCTTCAATAGAGCATTGAGAACTTTCCATAATTCTGCCAGCTATGTCTTCTTTAATCCTTTATTTATTTACTATTCTGGAAGGAGGAGTGGTTGTGTGGTTGTGTACAGCTATTTTATGAACATCTAAAATCCAAAAATTATTTGAAAAGTCCTCAAATACATACAGATTATTGTCCCTAACTATCATCCCTTTCTTGTTTCCTTTTGATGTGTATTACATGTATCTTCCATTCTTCATGGTTGAACTTCCAATCACTTTGAAGAGAAAATGTTTTTATTTCACCACTTTTCATCCTTTAAAAATAACTCTAAATTCTTTTTTTATTAAATTGCAATATTTTTACACCTGTAAGTTTAGAAAAACAGTCCCAAAAGTATATAGTAGTAAAGTATCTTAAAACTAAAGATTTTAGTGTCACTTCCTCTCTTCTTCAGGATTAATGTCACTTTTGTTTGTTGTTGTTATTATCAGGAATTGAACTTATGACCGCATGCTTGCCAGGCAAGCATGTATGTCACTGAGCTATATTCCTGGCCCTGTCACTTTATTAGTAAAACAAAATAATTTATCAGTTATTATATTATATGACATAATATACATGGTTTAAGATATTTGTTCTTGTTTTGTATAGTCCTGGAAAGTAGGCTTACACAAAACTTTTAAAGTTCATGTTCTCTAACGTAGGGTTTAGCAACTTTTTTTGTGAAAAGCCAAATAATTAAGGTTTTACAGGCCAAATGTTAGAAGTACTCAACTTTGCAGCAGTAACACAGACACAACCATAGATAATGAGTAAAATATAAGCCTGGCTATGTCCCAATAATACTTCATTTACAAAAACAGGATGAGGGTTGGACTCGGGATGTAGGCTATAATTTGTTAACTCTATAAATCTAATGTATCAGCTTCCATCTACTGAGTGGACAGAGTATACCTTTGAGATCCTCAGCTTATTCAAGTATGACAAATTCTCTAGTTCTGTTTGGATAGACAGATCATGTCCAACCTCCAAGTTACCTTAATATTATTTATGCCTTTTTACTTTCAAACAACTTTCCTAAAATACAGTGTGTAATGTACAGTTTTAAACCTTTAAGTTTATTCTAATCAAGTTTTTAATATATGGGCAACAGATTTTAAAAATCTATATGTCATTGTCTTTGTTCTGCTGAACATGAATTGTTTTCCTGTTTATTTTTATTCCACTATATAAATATTATGCTGCTATGGTACTAACTAGATGCTGGGCTTCTCTGCAAAAAAAAATCAAAGATGTAGTTGAGCAGAAAGAGGTGATGAGGAGAAATCCTGCACACCTGACTGACTGCATGCTTCCGCCTCCATTGTCAATTTAGAGCAGTAGGAAGAGAGGTGTTATGGTTGATACATTGTGTCAACTTGGGGAGTCTAGAGGTTTGACTGAGTGACTCAGCAGGAAGCCAGGGTGCTTACTTTGTATTCATCCTGAGCCTGTGGAAGAGGAGGGCATGGACCTTGTGTGAGAGCTACACATCCCCTGGGTGGAGGTAGACTGTTTACAAGGTAAGGGAGGAAAAGAAGCTGCTTGTAGCCATTCCTTCCTTTTGCTGATTGTTTTTGCTGTGTGCTGCCGCCATGAACAGTTTGCCCTCTGCCATGTGCCACTCTGCCTCAGAACCAGCCAAGTATGGACTGAAACCTCCACAAACTGTAAGCTAAATAAACCTTTCCTTTCTTCATTTTGAGGGTTGGGTATTTTGTCTCAGCAACGAGGAAAAGTAACCAAGACAAGAGGCTTCCTAAAACTAACACATTTTTCATAAACCCAGGACAACTCCTAGAGAGCTGAGACATGTGACAATATGCCTTTCGTCCTAACTGAGCAACACTTTAACAAGGTCTCTCTCTGACCCTTTTTCCTCCCTTTTATTGTCATGTGATAGTACCTCAATTACTGTCCTCTTGTTTATTGTAAAACATGAGGCCTTTTACTTCTTAAAAGCTTGATCCCTTAGCTTATAGACACAGAGCTGTAACTAATTGAAGCTCAACCCTTATCAGGAGTTTTCTTCCTGATGTGACTTCAGACCAAGTGTCAGAGAAAGGGACTGCGCTGATTTGTTCATCTTTCCTCCTCTAACCTGTAAAGGTTGAGCAAATGTCAATACAAGTGAAGAAGTTTTAAAATCATGGAGCAAGACTCAACAAAAAGTAGGCAGAAACAAGGAAGGGAAGATTTTGTGTGAGTGAATTTTGTATAGATACATAGAAGGGTGAAAATTTGAATATTCAGGGTTAAAATTTAAGTGAACCAAGCAGTCATAGTCATTATACTAAATTAGTGGTGAATTATTTCTCTTGAATGTTAAAATATCGCATCCACCCAGAAGGGAAGGGCGAGAGGATCTGAAAAATTGGAAGACTAAAACAAGGACTGTAGATAAGGTATAGGCATTGGCCAAGGTAAGTTCCTTCCATTCGAAGTAAATGGTAATCCACTGTATGAATATCGTCCCTTTTAAATACAGAGAGTAAACTGGAAGTTAGGTTTGATTCACAGGAGAGAAAATGGAATAATTTAAAGTGCAAAAATGTATTAAAAAGGCTACAGCTGCACTCACATATAATAATAACATGCATGAGTTAACTCAAGGGTTAAGTGCCCCCAGTTCTCTCTGTTTTCTGGTCCATGCAAAGATTTCAAAACCGTGGAAAACAAATCTTAGGGGAAAAATTCTAATCTTGTGTTAGTGGAGATTTTACCCACCTCCCAGATGGAAGATGTCAAGGAAATAAACTTGTCCCCCACCTCTACCTTACCCCCTGTTGATAAACAAACCTATACCACTGTGTTTGTTTATTCTGAAGTAGATAAGCATGTGCTCACCACCAATGAAACATTGCCAGTGTCACACTCCACTGACGCCAGGGCCATCTGTCCAGGTATTAAGCATTTTGATTTTTCCCTCAGCCCACACACAATTGTAATCAAAGAAGACCTCTTGGAGTTTCCACTTCTAGAGACTACTGATTGAGGGGATATAGAAAAGCTCCAGGATTTATACTGTAGCAGCTGAATATTCGAGAAGACAGGAAACAATAACGCTTGGGAATTACACTGAACTAAGCCAGAAAATCTAAATTTGAGAAAAAATGTATTCCCGAAATATGTAAACTGAGCTACTTCTCTTCATTTTAAAGTTGGTTGAAAGAAAGTCACTGAACACACGTAAATGGAGAACTGGATTTTCCAGTGCATTAAGATAGGTGTTACAGGAGACAAAGGTGAATAAAATTAGTCCCTCTCTTACACGATACATTATAGTTTTAAATACAAAGTGTTTCTCATGTATTAAGGACTTGCTACCCAGTGCAGCAATGTTCAGAGATGGCTCTTAAAGAGGTTACTGGGCTGTGAGTTTGCTAACTCTATCCATGAATCAGTGCATTGATAAGTGCACATCTCAGTGCATGTACTGGGAGTTCAGATGTGTTGGAGGAGGCGGGCCACTGCGGCACATGTTAAAGGGCTCATCTTTTGCCCTGCCCCTCTCTCAGGCTCTCCTTGTGCTCTGCTTCCTCGCTGCCAGGAGATAAGCAGCTTTCTTCTGCTTCACCCTTCTGCCATCATCGGTTTGCCTTACTGTAGGCCTAAAGCTGTGAATGGAACCAGCCTTGTATGAACTGAAACTCCCAAAGATGTGAACTGAAATAAATCTTTCTTCTTGAACTTGTTCATGTCAGGGATTTTGTCACAGTGTTGGAAGGTAACACCAGAGGTTTCTGTAGAAATGTGGGTGCAACAAACTACAACAAATAGTGTATAAACAAAGTCAACTCAAAAAGAGATTTATGCATAAAGGATGGGAAGAAGAGGACAGAAAAATCTTACCTGAAGATCCATTGCCAGCTGCACTGATCTAAGTAAATGCGAGCATTCCAAGCTTTGCCGAGACATATATAATTTTGAAGTAGATTTCACGTTCTTAAAGTCCATAACATAGTAAAGACTTTAGACTTTACATGGCAAACAATACCAACACTGTCCTGTTCTTACTTAACCACCAAGTCACATGAAATTCCCAAGTTATATCCTAAAATACATCCTTTCTGATCTGTATGAACATGTTAGGAGCAGGGGTAAATAATTTACAATTTGATGATTTAACTATTATTATTATTATTTACCATTGTTCCACATTTGAAGCTTAATTAATCTTCCCACTAGCTGAAAAAATTTAAAACTGAGTTTAGAATCTTTAAAGCACTTTTAGTTTATAAAGGAAATTCTTAAATAAAAATGGTGAAATACTGAGCAATCATGATTTAATATGACTAGCATCTTTTAAAAGGTAAGTAGAAATATAATCAACCAGAACATCCAGAAATTGATTATCAAAAATGTGTATTTTACAACTAGATATAACCTGAAATGTAATTTGAGGTATTCATGCATAAATGGATTTGTTATGTAATGGAATAAATAGTTTGCAATCTGACTGAGACAACTTCCTATCAATATTTATTGTCATATTTTCTTTACCTTCTTAATGTAATTATCGTAGCTAGGGTAGGGAAATAGAAAGCAAACAAGGTTTATATCCTTGTCAGGAAACAGACACACAAATAGCCCACATTCTAACCTGAATACACTGAGCCACAGTGGAACAGCTGAGTGCATTTGAGATTCCCTTTGTTGAATCTAACTCACCAGCCCCAGTTTGGCAACAAAGCTTAGGAAGCAGTTTGCAATGGTGGAAAGAGCATGCATTTTGGAGACAGAGATTTCTGAGTTAAAACACTTTCCAGGTCTAAGCTGATGGCCATCTCTTAGTCTCGATTTTTAAGAAGTTAAATAGCACCTCCTTTGGGTGAATATTGTACATTTTTCTCATATTTGTCACCTTCATTTTTAGATCTTTCTATCTTATTGAAGCTCATCAGCATAATTTGATAATTAAATGAGATAATGCATACAAAATCCATATAATGCTTTAATACTTTATGCTGATTACCTACCTTAATTTTACACTCACCTGGAATTAACCCATTAGTACATGCTGCAGTTAGACAGCCAAGGTGCTTAATAAAGAAGAAAAACTCCTGTCCAAGACTGAAGATACTGATTTATACCTCACCGTCAATGGATCTGTGGAACAATAGTGAACGTTTAGACTAACTTGTTCTTTACTTTCTAATGCGCCCTTAACACCCTCTTTCCCTATTGTATGATAAACAGGTCCACAGCGCCAGCTCCTAAATAAATAAATAAGCAAATAAATAAATAAATAAATCTCCAGAGCCAGCTTGGAAGAACGCTTGATAATCTGAACCATTACGGAGGTGAAATTTCATTACACAGATGGTGACATCCCGATGTCTATCATCAAAACACAGCAGGTAGAAACTATCAGCCAGGCCCATTCCCTTCTATAAAATTACACTTATATTAATGTCACTCCAGATTTCATTATGCGGAAAATGATATTGCACAGGTCTCCAGCAGTTGGGGCATGGCGGGGTAGGGAGCAGGGCTGCTGAGGGAGGAATAAGCGGATAGAACGAGAAGCGGGGAAAAGCGGCTATCTGTGAGGGAAGGAAATTCTCTAGATGCAGATTCAGGTGACAGCTGCCTAGGACTGGCAGGTACACAAAGAATGTATGTACATGTATATGTAGATATAAATATACATATATATATATATATGTATATTTAAATCCTCATAGATTCTACTGCCAGCTCCTGCTGTTTCTTGATTGACTCACCGCCAGACGTCCTCCATGGGGCCCTGATGGAGTGTTTAAAAGGCCCTCCTGTGGGAAGTGGGGAGACTTACGGTTAATTTTTATTAATGAAGGATGACAGGCACCTCCATTTAGCCTATGAGATGTTACACGCATCCAAGAAAACACCCGCCTTTGGAAGAGATACCTCCTTCCCTTCCTCACCTCCCCTCACCTGCTCTCCTCCCCTCCTTGTCTGTCTGTCTGTCTCTCCTCACATCCCAGTTTTCATACACTCGCACCCCCTTATGTGTGCACATGGGCAGCAGGGGATTAAGACTACCATACAATAGGAAACAAATGAGCAAATGAGAAGAACAGACCAATGAAACGAATGAATATATATATATATATATATATATATATATATATACACACACACATTGCTATTATATATATATATTACATATATTATATATATTATATATACAAGGACATTGCTATTTTAAAGAGAGGGTGAGAATTACATAACCTTCACCAGGGGAAAGGAGGTTAATAACAGCAAATTCTATCCTTGCCCTCTGCTATTTCCTATGACTCCCTTGTCCCTTCCTGTAAAGTCCAGCTGTCCTGCCCTTCTTTTATTTCCATCCTGATGAAAACTCTGCCTTTTCTGATAGGAACTAGGAGGCCATATTAGTTACCTCACTCGGGCATCAGCATAACTTACTATGTGTTTTCTCTTGTTGCTGAGACAAAATACCCAACACCCAAAGTTAAGGAAGGAAAGGTTTATTTAGCTTACAGTTTGTGGAGATTTCAGTCCATATTTGGCTGGCTCAGAGGCAGAGTGGCACATGGCAGAGGGCAAAGGTTCACGGCAGCAGAGCACAGCAAAAACAAGCAGCAAAAAGGGAGGAATGGCTGCAAGCAGCCTCTTTCCTTCCCTTACATTGTAAACAGGCTACCCCCACCCAGGGGGCATGTAGCTCTCACACAATGTCCATGCTCTCCTCTTCCACAGGCTCAGGATGTATACAAAGTAAGCACCCTGGCTTCCTGCTGAGTCACTCAGCCAAACCTGTAGACTCCCCAAGTTGACAAAATGTATCAACCATAACAGCCGGTCTTTCCATAGTCTGTTGCATTTGGCTTGTGATGAAAAACTTTTAGGGGTCTTTTTCTTTTCAAGATAAGTGAAAATTCCTCAAGAAAATCCCTGAGGTAACTTATGGTGGGGGACCATATCTCCGGGATTTATTTTATTTCGATGCCTATATTTTTCTTTACTTCCAGTTCTATGAATTTTATGTTACCCTCATTCATGTAAATGTCTACATGTAGGCTTAATTCTAAACTCATTAACTTGAGGATTTCCTCTCCAAGATGACTTTTTCCTTCTCTACGTAGTCACTGACTGTTCAGAATTCCAGTGAACGGCACTTGACTTGTTTCTCTGATAAATAAAAACATTAGGCAGCTAAGTTTCATGATACTAACTCCAGTATGTTGACCCTTGTCTGACCCTTTACTCATGTAAAACCAACAACAAAGTACCATGTACTATATTATATGACCCCTTCATGTCGTCACTTCTCAGTTAGTAGCCACACATGAAGCTTGATTTGAATTCCACCCCAATTTAAAGTGATTTTAAAGAGCATGGCATCTTTCCTTTTCTCTGTGAAACTTTCTCCTCTGGTATTTTGACCTCTGTTTATCTCCGCTCTATTTGTATAAAAGTTACAGGGAGCTCCACAAACTTTTACGTGGAACATCTATTGTTTACTAAGGCCTATGTATTAGACTGATCTCATCTATAGAAGTATGTATTGGTCACTGTGTGTGTATGTGTGAATACATGGCCATTTTATATGTGTATTTGTATGCAGAATATATTTTTTATTATTATGCTAATCTCGAGGGAGGTTATACATACATGAGTGGTAGCTGAGAAGCAAGTGAAAGCTGTTAAGTAATTGTCAGAAAAATTTTATTTTTAACTTTTAATGAATATATGTTATAAATATCTACTTTCTCTTTCATACTGTGTTTCAGTTTTAGGAACTGTGATCGTTCTCAGTGACCTCTTTTTGGAGACCATTTCATGCCTCAAGATTACACAATTACTGTGTCGTTCTCCAGCTGCATGGGCACCTCAGGTGTTCTTCCTGGGGTTCCTTCGTCTCTTTTTCATACTCCTTTTACTGGAAATTGGATGAATCAAATGACCAAAACCAGGACTTAACTTTTATAATGTAGGCTACAGAACTTTACAAAATACCTCAGTATTTAAATGGATGCAGTCTTAACTTGGATTTTCAGATCTTAAGGTATGCACAAATCAATTAACTGGGGTGCTTATTGATTCCTCAAAAGAATATTGGGGATGATTTCAGTTCAATTTGTTTGGGGGATTCTGGAGTTGTATCTTTTAAGACACATGCTTCTCTGCAGGTACGGTTTAAAATATGTTTTCACAAAAATTAGTTAGATGTCAATTAAATGGGAAAGTATGAACATGTAAAAAATTATTAAAGAGCAAAATTAAACACTCACAAATTGATGATCTATTTCTCCTACTGCCTGTATCTCTTTGACCTTCACGCACAAGAAGTTTTAAGTCTATGCTAGTCCTATCTGCACTGTTCATCGAGTTACAAAATTATCTCTTGCCATGGTAGGAACTGTCATACACTAAGATACACAACAGCCAAGGTTGGATACCATTCATCACGTTGGTAATACAACATGAAAGTAGTGAATGGGTAAAATTGGCATGTTCACATTGTGCTCCATAATCGAAACTAACCATCAGTTGGTGCAAAAAGACTTTGGTTCGTGATACATGTATGCTGTCATTGGTTTACCAGTTTATTTTGTTAGTACTGTTCTTGTTCTAGTCTATAATTCTCATACTCTCTTCCATTGCCTGACTGCTAAATACTCAGTATGGGAATATAAACATACATATGTATATGCACACACCTGCCTTTGAAAACTGTATTGTGCTGTGCTTTAAACTTACCAGTCCTCTTGGTTTTGACTATATTGATAGTTTCAACCTTCCCTTGAAGTTTGTATACTAAAAATTGAACTGATACAATGTATATCTTACATAAAATTTTTGTTCTGCTAATTAATTCAATTAATTTGAGTTCTATTCCTCAATCACAGGAAATTCAATTTAATACCACTGAGGTAAAATTTAGGCACAATGAAGCTCATATATGTGAGAAGTACAAGATGGTCAATTATGACAACTCGATACATATATTTAACTACCCTAGTGAATCATTTATAAAACATATTTGTGTTGGTTTCGTAGACATTTTTCAAGGTGAAATAAACTAATACAAGACACATATTTTACAAGACTATTTACAATAGTCACCCAAAAATGATATACACAAGAGTGCGGGAAATCTGTTCACACAGTAAGACCAACAAATCCAGCTGAGGGCCTGGATCTCATGGAAATGTCCTGGATGAGTCCAGCTTAAAACCTAGAGCTCATAACAATGCCTCCCACGAGTCCAGCTGGAGGCCCCGAGCCCATAACAGTATCTCATGCAGGCCTGTTTCATGGATCTGCACTGCAAAGGCCCAAAGCTCAGTGGTGATATCCACGAAGTTTGTGCCAGTGGGATGAAGGATCTGTGCTAGCAGGCTGCGGGATTTGCATTGGAGACAGGAAACAACGTGCAAAGTAAGAACTAGAGCTCTCCTGAAAGGTACCACAGCCACCCTCAGCAACAGTGAGGTCCTGAGCTCCTCCAGTGGTGAAGACAGCTGAATTCCCATCCGGAAAGCCAATGCAGCAAGCTTCTTCAGGAGACTGAGCAGTGCACCTTCTCCAGAGCCAGGAAGCGATGCTCAAAGTGAGGACCAGAGCTTCTCAAAAGTGCACTAAAGCTACTCTCAGAGCCAGCAAGGCCTCAGGCTCCTCAGAGGATGAAAACAACCAAGGTCATCAGGAAAGCCAGCACGATGAGCTCTTCCAAAACAAGCAATAGCTCCTTTGTAGCTTTTATCCACTCCCAACAGCCTCCATTCTCCTTGAGTTCAGCCTCTTATGCTGCTGCCAACAATCCCCAGGTGAGCCTCCCACACCCAGCACCATGCTTACTCAATTCAGCTGGGGGTTACAAGTTGACCACCAGTTATCAATCTACTATGATATTCTTCAACCCTCAAATTGTATGAATATGTCTTCAAATTATCTTAGTTCTCCTCCCTGTGTACTTTGCATAAAGTAAACATTAATGTAATGATAGCTTGAATTTTCTATAATTTTATACAAATATAATTATGTAATGTACACATTTTCATATCTAGCATCTTTAAGTCACCACAGTGTTTTCAAGGTGCAACCACATCATTTCATGTGTCCCTCCTCTGCTGTCTTCTTGCAGAATAGAGTTATAGTTTGAACAGGTGCAATATTTTATTTATGGTTGATAGCTACTTGAGTTAGGAGCCTATTTAAATAAAACTACTGCTAATATGTAAGAACATGTCTTTGCTAGGAACTATATTTTTCTTAGGTTGATATATAGGAAAAGAATCTTTGGGTTATAGAGAGTGTACATTTAACTTGATGGGAAATTTCTTAAGAAGATGACACTATTGCTTAGGTCATTATTGGAGAGCCCCTTAGTTGAATTTGTTGGAACATTCCTTCCTTAACCATAGAAAAGCAATTCTTTTAAAGCAGGTCTATGTTTAATGTGATTCAAATTAGACCATGAAAACATACAAAAATCACAGTAAGAGAAATGGTGTATGCCTCAGGATACTCAATATTATGTATCTTTTCTTTTTCTTAGTATGTGTTTGCAATGTTTCCATTCCTTGTGTGTTGTTGGTACGTGTATATAACCTAATTTAATTACTTTTATCATCCCCTTTCCTTCCTCTCCCTTTCCCCCGTCTTCCCCTTTCCCCTGCCTCCCTCTCTTGATCCTCTTCTCACTTGAGGAAGGTCTGTTCTCCTACCTCCTACTATTTTTTATATTGCTCTTTATGTTTTTGTTTTCTCATAGGAGAGAAGCCATGTGATATTTAAACTTGTGTGTCTGATTTATTTTCACTTATGATTATGGTCTTGAGGTACAGCTATATAGCTACAAATGATTCAGGTTTATCTTTATGGAAGAATAGCCCTCCTTTCTACATCAGTCACTGCAGTTTCTTTATCAATTCATCTGTTGGTGGACACATAGTCTGCTTATCGGGTTTACCTATTATGAATTGTGCTGCTATCTTTCAGTTCACACAGAACCACTCACGTAGAATCATTTGCATGGCTGAGTACAATATGAGAATGCAGGACTCTAAAAATTATTGTAAATTTCAGAACAGTAAAATAGCACATTAAATTAGATGTGGACCTTTCAAAGTGTGGGGTTCTATGTGACTGTACAGATTGCATGTACGTGAAGCCCACACTGAATAATACAGTAACCTAAATTATTCCTCATACAAATGAGAAGAATGAAAATATGTGTATACTGGCTTGCAGTAGCTTATGAAACTAAAATTTAAGATGGAGAGAATGATTTCTGACACTATAAAGAATGCTTTATATTAAAGTTTGTGTTCTAAATCCCATAGCATGTGTATTATCTTGTAAAGAAATTAAGGAGTGTATGAAAGGAAAGAAAGGGTTAAGTGTGCTGAACCCCACTTGGTAATGTTTGAAAGTTTGAAAAGCATTCATGCATTTGACAGCAAGTTTTTAAGTACTTGAAAGACTCGCTAAAAAACATGGAAAATATACCACAGGCCCGCATTCATGATTATGACCCATATATCACTTGCATCAAAATTAGAGTAGATTTAAAAATTGGAATCTTGATCTACAAAAGAAGCATGGATGATCCGAATGTCAGGGATCTGCCTTGGAAGCAAGTATCATTAACAAATTTCTTAAAGAGAACCATACTCATTGCTTATATTTGTCAGGTCTGGACTCAAATATGCGCCGCAACTATTAGAGGCCAACTTCCTTCAGGTCATGTAAGGAATCTCTTAGTGTTAGAAAACAGTCAGTATCAGATTTTCTAAAATAGTGACTATCCCATATGTATTGATAAAACTCAATACCAAGAGTATAAAATGGTAGAAAAATTAACAAAGAGATACAACCAATAAAAACAACTAAAAATTGCCTGAGCATATTTCTCATCAAAGATCACTTACAGGGTAGCCAGGCTTCAGTATCATGATTTAGAGAAAAGCAAAGGGGATAAAATTCTACGGAAAGGGTTATGGAGAATGGGGCAAATTTGACTGCACAGGATGCTGAAGAATTTTTTCCACAACAATGCTCAAAGCAAAACCTTATTGTTCTATCAATGTCTGCACCACATAGTCGGTTTGTGTTACAATTTTTTCTCATAAAGGAAAACAAAAAGTAGAGAAGGGAAAACAAAACGAAAGGAGAAAATAAAATCACACCAGAACCCTCCACTTCATTGCTGCAAAACCTGCTGCCCCATCGCGGTGTCTGCTTTCGGAGTTTCCACCACTCACTGGGGAAAACACAGGGTAGCATGTTTGTGTGCCCGATGTGGAATCACACACTCGGCTTCTCCTCTGAGAGGCTTTGTTGGCAGTCACACATGGATCCGCTCCAGGACCAGCAGATTTCCAGCCCCTGGAGAGATACGAGATTTGCAAAGGGCAGGGAAGATTGGCAAAAATATTGACTTTGATATTTCATCGCTTCACATTTCCAGAGAGTAGAAATGCTCTGACAGGCGCACCTTTCTAATCAGATGCTAGCGGAGGTTCCCAGCACAGCGTACACCCCAGAGACGACAATACCAACAAAGCTCCATGTAGAATGATTTATATTAGGGAAAAGTAATCAGCAACATTTCTGCTTCTCTCTCTGCTTGATTTCTCTTGTTCATCTGTTTGGGTAGCACTTTATAGCTTCCTATTATGGCACTTCTTAACTTCTGGCTATTTCCAGCTGCTGTTTTGACCTCATTTGTTTTTCCAGGGTGTCTATAGCTTCCTTGACTGTTCAGATCTGAGCAGTGACAAGCAGAACCTTAACTTTTTTCCCTATCACCTAAGGAAAAATATTAAATATTATTCAGCATTACGAAGGAGCTATTTATCTAAAAATTGTATCATCTCGCTTGAGGTTGTGTAATCTGAGGACAGTGGTTCATAAAGAGTAAGGGAGGGGCATTTAAAGGGGTAGCTGGAAAAAATAAAATCAAGCTTCTTCTGTCCCATAATCTTTTTCATTGTAAGTCTATGAGAGTTTGAGTCTTTAAATACTATATCTGATAGATTCAAGAATAATGATTTATTCTATTAAAACTGATTTGACTAATACATGTCATGTTAGAACAGTTTACTTTTTGTCTGATCTTTTTCTAATGTACGTTTTTCTATCTTGCTTTAGTTCAGTATCATTTGAAACTCTTCTTCTGTCTTTGTATGACTTATCCACCAATAATTTCTGAAAATTTAGTTGTGATGGATGATCACAATCTTATATCACCTCAAAAATTAGACCCTTTGTTATCTCCCTATAAAGCAAAATCATCTTGTGGGAGTTACTCATCGCTGAATTACTTATCCCTAATGTAGCACACACCAGGCACACACCATGGAATTTGTGTTAGAATATATTTGTCTTACATGAAAAATGTGACTTGTGTTTATTTTGTATTTTTGTCTCCTATTGAGGTCCCACTAGTCTTGGTACAAATTAGGAATATCAGGTCCTGTTTTTGTCTGTGTTTCACTTGAATATATGATTTATGTTTGTAACTGAAACAACCAACTGTTTTAGTAGGTCACTTTGCTGACATCTGTCTGTGCAGCTTCCCCAGCCATTTACTAACTATTCTGAGCATTATTTCTCATTCTAATTCCATGCTCCACTTCAACATTCTCTTTCTTGAAATCCATTGTTCTGCTAGATCATTACAATTACACAAGAGGAAAAAATTTACCTATTCCTTGGAAAATTGTAGAGTGAAAATGAGACATTGTCTTACTTGATACAAGCCTGGTAGAGGGTAAACCTTTAACATAGGCAATCACATTGTATACAGGATAAATATTCCACTATTATGTTTATTTCACCTATAATTTAGATTAGTTACCAATTTTATTTTGAATTTCATAAGGTACAGCCTCCAACATTATCTTGTGGGTAACACTGTTTATTTCTTAACCACGCAAAGAGAAATTCTACCATAAAAGTCTACTCTCACTTTTTCAATGGTCCTGAAGCCACACATTTCCTCAAAATTGTATGCAAACTCCACAGTATCAGGAAGAAGAATCAGGGACTGGGATATTGATTGACTTTTTGATACTGTTTCTCTGTTATTCCATCAGGAATGGGAGTGGTGGTGCCTTAGTGACTAAAACCATACTAGTTTCAGCAAATAAACTCTTTGGTTTGGGGGATTACTTGTTGCAAACTGCCTTTAACAAAGTTAGAAATCCAAGGCTTGCCTTTGCATGCGCATAAGACCTAGAAATATGTACACTAACAACATCATCAGATGCAAGACTTAATGAAAAAGCCTACTTAGTCCTTTTTAACTGAAGATTCCAAGCTCGAGACATCTGCAGCTCAATCAGGAAAGGAATAGAGCCTCCAATTGAGAGCATTTCGCAGCTTTGTAGATAATTCCTATTGCACACAGGCACATGCCAGAAGAAGACTGGAAAGGTGCTCTCTAAGAGTGACATCCATGGCTGGGGTTCTTTTTGCCTGAGACTAATGGGCTACTTCTCATCAATACCAGTTAGGTTAATCAATGCAGTGAGCAAATTTTATGCCAGATTCAGGGGAAGAGATGATTAATATTTTGAGAGTGTAAAAGATTAAGTTATATCAAATTTGAGAGAAATATTGATAAGAGGAGAAGTCATTTCCATTTACCAAGGCTAAATTTTGTCTGAGTGTTTATGGAATGAGATTAGAAAGGTTGGGGAAGGATTTGAAAATTTCTCAAAGACTCTATTGGGGAATTTAGAGACAACATTGACTGGTGGAGAGGGAGAAAATTGTGTTAGTAGTCTTCAGGGAAGGTAGCACTTTGGCAACAGATGGGCCAGATGAATTTTTTTAAATGATGATTTTATGCTTTGGTAGAAGTTTTCAGTGTAATTTAAGAGTGATGAAAACAGCATAAAAACAACTGAGATTGTTCTTTAAGAACAGGGGAAAGGATACCAAAAGTTAGACCTGTTAGTGGTCCCAGTTTGAAGTCATAAAATGTTTGTGAAGATTTTATGAAGACTTCTATGGACACCGGCACACGAAGCAATATCTCAAATCTATCCTGGCCTTGCTGCAGGGAACAGATTTTCTGAAAGGCAAAGCTGAGTAAGTGAAATGCAGCCAATGGTTTTAGTCAGTTCCCTCATTCCTCTGACCCATTTAATCCTGGTAACTACCTGCCGATGATTTTCTTTTCTTCCCCAATCCATAACTTCCTACCAAAACTTGTAATAAGACTGCATATACATATGACTTTGAGGCAAGTTCAACTGTTCTCATCAGTTCTATTTGGATCTCCTCATAGCAATTTGTAAAATGATTTCCAGGACCAGGCCTTGATCGTCTTTTCTACTTTCATTTGCCTTTGTCCCAGTAATCACTACAAATTTTCTCCTATTGCGCCACGCTGTTCTCAGGGTCTGTGTGTTCTATCCCTTCGACATAAACCCCTTTTCCTTGCTGGGCTTGTCCTTCACCAACTACTTTTTAATCCTCAGTTTAAGAAATTAACTTCTGTTGCACTTTTTATAACTCTTCAGGGGAGAGTCCATTTCCCTGTGGTGAGTTTTCTAGACCTTGAGTGCCTTCCCAGGAAAGCCGTATAATGTTCTTGGAGGTCTGTGTGCTCTCAATCATTGCCTTTAAGAGAAATTCCAACCTCCTTTTAAATTTCAAAGTATTGCTCTAATGACATCATACATACCATTCATCCCATGATAATAAAACTTTTAACATGGAATTGCCACACAAATCTAAGGTGCTCTGTACAATGCTTTCTTCCATGAGGGGCAGATAGCTGAATAAACGTGAAAGTCTTCTGAAAAAGTTGAAGAGAAAGAGGATCATTAGAATTAGTAACCAATGATGTATGTTCTAGAATTGAAATATCTTTATCCAAATCAGAATACCTAATCTTTTACTGTGAATTTCTCTTGCAAACATGTCATCTACACTTTGCAATATCATCCACTAATTTTCTTATATAAACACTTGAATTTTGAGACCTTCTTTTAGAGTTGGTGGGTGAATGATTATTCATAATGGATAACCCCCAAAATCTTCGTTTTCTGATGCTCTGAAGTGTACAAAGCCCTAGGAAGAACAATTCCATCCAGAAGAAGAGATATGTGTTTCATTAAGTCGGAAACTGCTACTGCATGTTAGTTACCTAAAAACTTTATCATTTTATACAAAAAAGGTGAACAGTGGCGCCACAGTACTGTGCAAAAATCTTAGGAATGAATTTTAGTACTAGATAAATTTTGGGACTTGGAGAATCCCCCATTTAGATTCTGATGTAACCATGATCAATGATAAAATTTGCCAATATTCTACCTCCACATTGCGCAGGCAAGAACACAGATAGCATAAATCCCCAACAACCTGAAATTTGTCTGACATCATAATACAAAGATCTGAGTAATTAAAGTTTTGTATAAATGTCTAGAATTATATAATATGATTTAGAAAAAATAAAAGGACATATTAGTAAAGGTGATGTGACGTGTGGTAGAAATGAAGCTGTTGCTTTTATTCATGGTCAGTAATTATTACCAATGTTTGTGTGTTTGCACATGTTCTAAATTTCTCTCTCCTACATAAAAGATGCTTCATGGGTAGCTAAATTCACTATGGAGTCCATAGCTTATAAATGATCTGGTAACATCTGGGTGGGATTATGATAGAATTAGCAAAGAAACATACAACATATGGAGATGGTGAATTCCAAGACAAACAGTATTTAAAGGAGCCTGTGATAGTCTCTGTGGATATACTAACCTGAGATGGCTTTCAATTGCCTCCCAGTTGGAAAGCAATAATTGTGTTTAGGTTTGTTATCATGGATCATTTTAGACAGGTGTGTCCTTGAAACTATGTATGTAGGAAGATGGCATCCAATGACAGAAAGGACAGAGTATCTACATTACCAGCATGAGAAGAGATTAGTTTGCTAGACAGCTGGGAGAAGAGACCAGCAGATGAAACCTGGAGCCGTTTCAGGCATATTCAAATTTATAATCAGTTGAACTCTACCCCAATATCTCCTTTAGGAACTTGTCCCATCTATAGACCACTGCTTATAAAATAAGTAGTAAAATGTTTAACAGGAGGAAATGCCCACTAACTAAATTAAATATTAAATGCCCATGTGATTTGAATGTAACTGGACCATATTCACAATGATGTGTAGCAGTGTGTACAATCATAATTGACTCTATTCAGTCATAGTAAAGACAAAGAGACCAATTAGACTGGGTAATTCAAACCCTTGTCATGTATATGTAATTCAATCAAAATGTTTTGTTATATCTTATGAAATTTATGGTCTAAGAAGTTATTTGTCACAGAAGAAATGGGGCCCACTCTCCTACTTCTGCCTCTTGAGGGCAGGAAAGCCTAAGAGCTGGAGTGGGCTTGGAGGTCCCAGGACAAGCCACGTACTGAGCAATGCTCTTCCTGCTGCCTACCAGGCTGCTTGCTGGGGTGTGGAGTGGAACTCAAGAGAACCAGTCACAGAATTACAGCAGTCATACCCCTTCCCCATGTCTTATTCATAGACTCAACCACCTGGTAAAGATAGAAAAGCATCAAAGACACCACCATGTTTTACTCCAAGATCATGGATATGGAAATCTGTTTTCAAGGGAAAGTGGAAAGCTTCATGTCTTGTAGACCAGAAATTTAACCTCTACAAGATGGGAAAGAAATTTGAACCCAAAGCTGTTCAACCACACCCGGTCTCTCAGAGGTATGTCTGCTCACAGAGGCACCTTTGGAGACCATCCAGCACCTCCTCACTTTTGGGGTCACCACTGAGAAGTGCCCAGTCCTCACAACAGGGGCAAAAAGGTCTATTATGTCCATCTACTTCTGAAACCCATACAGAAAGCTGGTTGAGGTGACCAACTACTTCTCCTCAGGATAACCACTGTCATCCTCCATGTGTTCCCCGTCGTGGCTCCTCTCTTCCTTCCTGCAAACCCTCCCCAAGGTCCAGAAAGTCCTGAGGAAGGAGGACTTTAGTGCTTCACATTCAGCTGCGGTTCTGAGACAGGTTTGAGACCAAACCTACGGTGTCGAGGGCCACCATCCAAGCCATGACAATAAATAGACGGTCTTCCTGGAAAAAATAAAGAATGAAAGGTTATTTACTTTGTTTCACCACTCAATTAGTAAATGTGTTGCGTGTTCAATGAGCTTTTTTAAAAAGCACAACATTTCATGGAACAAAAACTACAATCTTACTTAAATATTAAGTAAATTAGGGAGAAACAATCTGCAGAGTCAGAAAAAATGTGTAAGTTAGAGAATCTTGACATTTTATAGATAGTTACTTTTACTGTTTACAGTGTAGTAGTCTGGAAAAAATGCTATTTCCAGAAAAACATGTCATATTAACTTCTCTGAACCCAGCATCCTCCTTTCACTATTTCCTTTCTGAAACACTCATTTAATGATACCCCTTCTCATTACTTCCATAGCGCTTGAGTGTTCCTTAAGTCTTCCTGGTTCCTCCTCTTTAGCTCGTCCTCACAGTCGTCTTGTCTGTGTTGGCATATCTGAACTCCCGAGATAAAGAACTGTCTTTGCTTATTTATTTCTTTGTACTGTAATGCTTTCTGGGCCTAGCACCAGGTGCCCTTCCTACAAGGCCATGACAGACACATTTTTGTTAACTGTCTTAAAAACAGTGCTTCTACCCCTTCTCTCAAGGTCCAGAACTGCTGATCAGAGATCACTACTACTTCCATACTTCTCAGTCAGGATTTCTCCAATAGAGGTAAACAAATAAACAAACAAAAATTAACCATCTTCTAATCAGAAGAAACCGAATATCTTCCACCACTGCAAGCATAACTGAATCTCTAGGTTGTTGATAACTTTTTTGCCCACAGATCCATCTCCTCACAAGTAAATCCTGCAAATAGAAACCCAGTAGCCTATCTCAGCTATGGTAGTCTCCTAGGAGCAGCAGCTCTGACCCAGGGAACATTCTGTTCAGAGTCAGTACTTTTTAGTGATCCAATTTAGCCAATTTGAGCGCCTCCCTCCATTTGACCATAGGCACAGGGAAGTTGTTTGGAAAATAATCCACATAGTCTCTGTTTTATTTCTTTCTGCATCTCTTACTATGTAATGCAGTGCCATTAGACTTAGCAATCATTTAAAAGTGGTTTAGAGAGCTTTTAGATTTCAAGCAAGGAAGTACACACTATTTTTTGTGAAATGGCAGGGAGCATTAGAAAATAGTTTTGAACAAAACTTTGAATGTTGGGCCCACAAAAAGCAAACACCCCCAGAAACAAGGAAGAGATGTCACAATAACTCATGATTTACAATCTCTTTCAGGACTGCCAGGTGCCCTTAGCAATCCCTAAAGCAAAACCAAACCAAACAAATCCTTTCAGCATATCTTCATGAAACTGTCTGGGATGTGACAAAACTTTGAGAAACAGTTTTGTGATAATGGTTTTGCACTTTATTGGTGCTTCTCCAGAGGAGGTGGTGAACGGCTGCTTTCAAATACATAGAGCTATCAAGGGCTAAAGTCAATAAAAACCTCCATAGAATAATTGGGGAGGAAAGAAAAAGGGGGAAAAAGAACATAAAAGGAATGGAAAGGAAAGCAGAACCTATAAATATAAAAGCCAGAGGAGTATATTTTGGGGGAATAGATAATGCAAACCAAAATCGGGAATAGTTATTGGAGCACCCAGGAAGGCAAATAAAACAATGAGATATACGATGCCTGTCCTCCTGCCTCAGGTCTAGCTCAGCATGCAGTTTTTCATTCCATTTTGTATATATGAGTTTCATCTGACTACTGCCAATGGAAAGTGCTTGGAGTTTTTTGACATTTTTCCCCTGACAAAAAAAATAATAGGTTGGTAAGATTCAAAAGCACCAGTATAAACATCCTCTTTGAGAATGAGAAAAATACAAATTGAGCTGCATTAATAAAGCAGTGCCATTCTTCATCTTGTTGAAAATAATAATTACACCTGCGAGGGCAGACAATACAGGACAGTGTTATATTCACGGAAATGAGGAAACCCTTCTAAAGGAGTCAGAGGCCAGAAATTTATTGATAAAATCTGTACTTCCTTTTATTGCTGCTAATGTCACATACTATGAATGCACAACTAGGAGCAATGAGAACCCATCTTCCAGTTCCAGGAAAACCTTTGTGGTAAGTTAAGAACGATAACTCAAGAGTCGGGCAGGGCCTGACCTGGGCTCATCTGGGCAGTGGAAACTGCAAGGCAGAAGAATCACCTCTGCGGGGCAGACGTGCAATCAGTCCCCAGGTCCCTTCCGTTTGATTTTTCAATAAGACAAGCAAAGATGTCTGTTTATGATTTTCAAGGTAATGTAGCGTAGTAGAGGCCAGAGAAGATGCTGGTAAAACCTGGGTCCACAGTCACTCAAGGTTTGACCAGGTCATCACCTTCAAGTGAAATCTCAAAAAACAGTCACTGAAGGATATAAAAGATCCACATAAATACAGATGACAGTGACTCTGACTTCTCCAGGGAATCAGAGAAGATTCATGAAGTGAGTGCATTGGGGATGACTGACTATAAATGATGGAATAATCTGGAGGATTAACTGAGCAGAAGAGTCGTAGAAGGAGAACTAGAGGATTCAGTCCTGGCGTTCTTTTTCTGGCTATGGCCTCAGCCAGTTCTGTGACTTTGAATTAGTTCTATAACCTTCTAGCATCCAGTCTCCTCACCACTAACATAAGAGGACTAGACTAAACGTTTTCAAAGTACTTCCTTACTCAGAGACACTATTATTTTCTATTCGTGATAGCATTCCCAATTATATGGTGCTCTGCACCTCCAAAATGTATTTATGTGATAATGTTTGTTCTTTCAAACAGTCCTGTGAGGTAGCTTATACAGAAAGCACTATAGCTCATTTTAAAGATAAGAAAATGAAGGCCTAGAAAGGGAAGATGACTTTCTCAAGGTTGTCTAGCTAATTAGTATCACAGCCCAGAGAAGAGACATAGGTCTGCTGTACTTGTAACTATATCACCTTACTCTTTTCAGCAAAAATCTTTAAATATTTTATGTAAAAACTCACATTTTTTGTGCATTTCCAATTGCTTTATAGTAGTAGGAATTAAACTATGCAAAAGAGAAAATTTTAGGAATGCATGAAAAGAAGCCCTGTATAATTGTATATTGCCAGAGTCCCTCTTCTAGTTATTTTGGGAGGTATGGAGTGCTTTCTGTTGTTTTACTTTTAGCATTATGAGAGATTGAACCCAGAGCCTTCACACTAACCAATATCCCTACCTCCTTTTTTTTTCTTTAAAGATGGGGTTTTGCTAAATCATGATTCTCTTGCCTTAGTCTCTCTGAAAGTGGGGATTGTAGACAAGTACTATCACATGAGGCTGAGGTATAGAAATTTTTAAAAGGCAACATATTAGTCCATGTGAGGCATCTATCATGTATGAAGAATATCAGACATACCCAAAGAAAACCCTCATAGAAAACACAGAATATAATGACTGATTTAAAAGATATACTAATATGACACATAGAAATTCCACAAAAGCATCAAAGCAAATTCCTCTGAGTAGATCAAAGAATTTTGAGATTTTGTGTCTGAAGTTGGAAATAAAGTGGATCACCTTTGGATTTTTAAAAATCAATAATTTTCCAAATTAAGTAATTTGTGTTGGTAAATGTAAAAAAACGTGTGCATAAAAAAATTGAACCTTGTGCAGCTCATTGTAAAGTAGCACCCACATTACATCAGAGTTCTCACGTATTTCTTTACCTCTCTTTCTCTTTTTTCCCCATTTTTATCCTTCATCTTAAGTTCTACTTTCAATGGACCAAAGGTAAGACAATAAGAATCTATGTTTAATGATCCAGAGCATCATATAGAAAAAACTATGAAAATAAATGTATTTTAGTAAAATAAAGTATATTCTACTATAAAAGTTCCAAAGAACTCTTATAGCTACATAAAATATTGTGGATTTATAAAACCAGGCAGTTTCATAAACATAATTCTGTCAGTTAATATTGTATGATGCAGTCATAACAAAACCATACATGTTCTAGACATGTAAACATGTGCTAACAAATACATGTAAGCCTAGTTGTAAATATAAATATTACACAAGAAGAAATAAAGGTGAAAAGAACATAACAAAATATATTTTAAAGAAGCAGTGGAATAAATGTAAAAACTGGAATTTAGAATGTGCTGGAATCAGTATGTCATTTTGATATCCAATGTGTAATAAAGGACAGTGAATTAGGGTCTGCCGTCTCAGATTCAGGTTCCAGTCAGCCATGACAGCTCAGCTTCATCCTTTGGCTTTCTGAACTACAGTCAAGTGAACAATTTGGATAAGACACAGTTTGCACATAGTGTACTTCAGAAGAAGATTATAGAAAGTTTTTCATTGGGGAACAGTACAAGAAAAGATATATTTTGTGAACATTCATACATCATGTGCAGTTTGTGAATGCTCAAGATTAAACTGTGTACTGAAAGCTAAAGAACAAGCTATAGTAGAAAAATCTGTTGAATTTCACTGCAGCGTTTTCCCCCTAATTTAAGACAGTTTAAAATTTGCCATTGCCTTGAACATGAAAATTATAAAAACATAATTTTCTGTGGACTTAAATTTTAGAAGTGAATGTATATTATTATGTCCATGAAGTTCTAGTGTTGCAGTGTATAACATGGAATATATTAGGGGGACTGAGCAGAAATTACAAGCATTTATTTTCTTTAGTGTCATCTTCCTCCTTTAGAACCAGGTAGAGAGAAAGGAGCAGGGGCCCCACGAGACTGAGGACTCAGGAAGGAAGAAATAACGTATCAGCCTGTCCCGATGAAGACATGAACTCAAGTTCAGTTGATCCCAGAAGTGTAAGTGCGGCAAGGGTCCCAGGTTCAAACCTGTAGGAGAAGAGCTGGTTGCGTCTAAGTCCTTTGATATAGGGATGCTTATCTGCAGGGCTATTAGTACAGAGAGACTGGCTAGTGCCCTTTGATGGGGAGGCTATCCCTGGTATTTTCTTGTCTTTTGTCTAGTAGATGTGAATAGCAGCTTCTTACACATGAAAAACGTATTTGTTTAGGAACTGTCAAGTGTCCTCTGATGGACAACCCCCCAGTCTGAAACTGAAACTTACTTTCCTTTGGTTGAGTGCAAAGATTGCAGTGATAAATTATCAAAAACTGTGACTTTATAACTGTATGTTATGTGTTGGTTATTTTTCTAATTGCTGAGACAAAACACCTGATACCCAATATTGAGGGAGGAAAGATTTATTTAGCTCACTGTTTGTGGAGGTTTCATTCCATAATCAACTGGCTCCAAGGCAGGGTGACATGGTGGAGGAGCAACTGTTTGTGGTGGAGGAAGTTGCCAAAAACAACAGGAGCACCTCCCTTAGATTGCGGGCAGACTGCGCTCCCCACGCAAGAATAGCACTTACAGTCTCCGCCCCAGCACTAGATGACAACCAATCAAAAACTGTAGATTCAACCGCCTGCAAAAAGCCTGTCCCCATGACTGCGTGAGGCTTTGGGGGTACATCCAGACACAGACCATAGCATCTTATAATCTATTTCTCATGATGATATTAAGTTGTTTGGAAAGGACTGTGCAGCAGAATTTTGTTCTCACAGAAACTACTGAGATGGCGTGCTTGTAGCAGAAGGACAGAGCTTCTGACTCCATTTTTTGTTGATTATCTAGCACTGCAAGAGCCTTGGCCATTTGAATGCACTGTGGTATGGAAATTCTGGAGACTACTGTGTTAGGAGACTTCTGTGAAAAGTATGAAAGTCTTCATTGCTAGTTGAGCAGAAGCTCATCAAAATCTGTAAAGCAGAGGAAACAGGGCGTTCTTTGTCACCATGTCATATCCTAGGAGATTAATCCTTCTATGTCTCCCATACAGGAGAAGTAAAAAAGCAGGGCCTGGGAAGGGACTAAAGGAACTTGCGTCCCTTGATACTTTCACTTCGTTAGCTTCACCGTTCTTATTTTTCAGTCTCCCGTCTTTCAAACTTTGCTTTCAGGAATTACACTGTAAGAGCAAGAGCTACTATTTATTATACAAGGTTTATGTGCCAGGTGTTATTGCATTTAATCACTATAGGAATCCTGTGAGTTGTGTTTTATTATCACAATTTTGTAGATGAAAAACTGGAGACTCAGAAAGATAAAGTAACTGGAACATACATGTAACCGAGGGCTCTGCCAGGATTTTCCCCTAAGTGTCTATTCCTAAAACTTGCTCTGTGTTCATCTATGCCTATAGTCATCTTTTAAAACAGTTTTTTTGCATCTTCACTGTGTCTATAGTAAATATATTTTGAGTACAACTGTATCATCAAACTACAAAGAGAGATTTTAGAAAATATTTCTTTCCTGGAAAGATGGACAAGTATAGGATAATCTGGTATAGTAATCTGTCACAAAACCTATGGTAGAAAGAATTCAGTCAACATTAGAGCTCGCTCAAACTCTGCTTTTGTTTTTATTTCGGTTGTCGTTGTTGTTGTTGGGTTTTGAATGAAAGCACTGAGGTCTTTTTAGAACTCAGAGTCATCTATCCTGAGAACACGAGGAGACTCGGAAAGATGGAAAAGTATAACAATAGGGTTCCAGGTGCTAGCGCCAAATGCAAGAAGCTAAACATATCTCTGGAAGAATTTAACTTAGAAAAACTGAAAAGAATTCACCTCTTTGGAGATGTATTGAAAAATGGATTTGCAAGCAGTGGACTTGGAGTATCATTTTAATAATGATTGAGTAAGTTTATTGTAAACATCAGACTCAACAGGTAGAAATTGTCTAGATAAAAGAGATGATTTTGCAGGAGTTGAAACAGACAGCTTCTGAAATCACCACCAGAAGCAAAGGGCCAGTGGGGTGACTTGAAATCAAGATAACAAACTTTTGTTGTTCATTACAGATTACCTTATCGTCCTGAGTGTTTCCTTCGTGCCAGGTGAATGGCTTAGGCATAAGGAGACAAAATAAATATACTATTACGGCTGCTATCAATACGCTCACATTTTAGTAGGAAACAATGAAAAGCCACGCCATTTTCAACATAATGAAACAAATATTATGATATGCTGGATTTGAAAATTAACACATTTAACAAGTTGGGTTAGATTTTCCCTAAAAATGTCATAATTTTAGTGAAATTTTAGAGTATATGGTATACAGTACAGATGAAGAAAATTCCTGTTCCAACATTTCCCAGAGGAAAAAAAAAATCTTTCACAGACTACGGTGCCATATATTTGAAGTCAAATTTGGCCTTAATGTTGGACAACTTTATTTAGTGTTTCTTGCCAGTGTAGTGCAAATGGGGAAATAAAAAACCTTCTCAAATTATAACCAAACTAAACAATGAGAAAATACTGGAAGATAGTGAGAAGAAATCAAGTAATTTATTATTATTATTATTATTATTATTATTATTCAACTTTTACAATATCTTCTAGAGTAATTTATTTAACAATCTTTTATAAATTTACTTTTGTTTATTACTGCTCATAGGTTTTAACGTGAAGTTTATGTTTAACTTTCTTTTCTTTTTTTATTTTATAGAAAAAAGGTAAAAAAAATTCATAACAAAATAATAGAAGAATAACAACAGTTAATACATTGCATGTTGTTACCTTTAAAGGAGTATCTCAAAGTATAAAATATGGGTATAAGAATTTCTCCAATCAAAATTGGTACAAACCTTCCTTTTCAATGAACTGAGACACTAAAAGCATAACTGACTTGCATTTTTCCCCTTTTCCCTTCCATTCTTTTCCTTTTCTCCATCCTAGTTCCCTTTACCTTTTTAACAATTTCTTCCCATCTCACAATATCTATTGTGCATTTTAGACCTTATTTACTCTTTCATTTTCTTACACCAGGGAGACAATATTATATTTACACATGTGAATCTGGTTTATTTCACTTAAGAGTATGGTCTATAGTTGCACCCATTTACCTATAAATGTTTCAAGTTTATCCAGCTTTATGGCAGAGCAATACTCTATTATATAAAAATATCACATCATTTGTATTCATTCCTTGAATGATGGCCTTTTGGTTTATTTCCAAGATACAGCTATTACAAATTGTGCTACATAAGTGGACATATATTACCATGATATGATACTTTTAATTCTTCTGGGGAATTGCCCAGAAGAGGAATAGCTAGATGGAAGAGTACCTCTAATCCTAGATTTTGGAGGAATTATCAGACTGATTTCCGTAATGGTTGCACCAGTCTACACTCCCACCAACAACAGAGAACAGTTTAGTTTTCACCACAGCTCCTGTGGCAGTTCATTGAAAAGGAAGGTTTGTACTAATTTTGATTGGAGAAATTCTTATACCCATATCTTATACTTTGAGCTACTCCTTTAAAGGTAACAACGTTTTAACAATAATAATAATAATAATAATAATGATAATAAAGAACAGTAGCAAAATACCAACAACATAGACAAAAACAAAACAAAGAAAAAATAAAATGATACAGGATTTCAGAAAAAATGATAGGAATTGACAGTGGTTGTTATATTACATATTGTTATCTTGGTGATAGCCATTCTTTCTAAGACAAGATGTACTCACAGTGTTGTTTTAATTTGCATTTCTTAAATAGTAAATGATGTTAAACATTTTTTCATATATTTAATTGCCATTTGTATTCCTTTTTTTGAGAAGTTTGTAGTCATCTTAGATGCTCATGTTTTAATTATTTTAATTGAGAGGTCTTATTTTTTTTCAATTCTTTATAGGTTCTAGATAGAAGTCATTTGTCTGAGGGATACTTGGATAAATTTTTTCCCACTCAGTGTGTTATCTTTTACTCTGTTGGTTAGGTCTTTTTCTTTATTTTTATTTCATTTTAACAATAATAATAATAATAAAGAACAATAGCAAAATACCAACAACATAGACAAAAACAAAACAAAGAAAAAAATAAAATGATACAGGATTTCAGAAAAAAACGATAGGAAATGACAGTGGTTGTTATATTACATATTGTTATCTTTAATGAAGTTGCTCAGATTAATGTCTAATTTTCTCTTCTTTTTGATCAATTTTGCATGCTTCCCTCTGGTAATCTGAACAACTAACTTGATGACAACAGTATGCAATATAACAACCACTGATGAATTCCTACCATCTTGTCTAGTAAAACTCTATTGTTTCTAATGTTTTTTCTGTTTTTATTGTTTGTTCTCTTTAGTGGTTTGATCAATATTGTATTCTTACATCTAGTGATTTCTTTTGATGTAATATGAGATCCCAGTTGTTGATTCTTTGAAGTAGCCATATGCAAAGTAAACCAAGCCAGAAAGAAAACAAATACAATGAGTATTAATTCTTTGGCTGAAAATTGGTACCCAACTCTGTGAGGTGGTTGTAGGTAGAAAGAAGAACAAAACGAAATGAAATCAGAGTTTAGGAAGGGAGACTAAATTACTGAAGGGGTCAATTAATACCTGTGAGGCAGGAAAACTGGAGAATTTTATGCCCCCTACACAGAAATGAGTAAGATACAAAATAAATATCAAGAAAAAATGAGAAGGCAGAAAACCAGAAAAGAAAAATGGAAGGAGAGTGAATCCCTTTCCTTAGCAATGACTCAAGTTAATCTTTATGAATGAGTAGCATTCAATGGTGTGGATGCATCTTGAGACCATAATAGTAAAAAAAAAATAAATTAGGCACAGGGCCTAAATATGACAAAGTTCCCCGCATATGACAAACCCAGAGTAAAAATAAAATGGCAAAATAAAACATAGATAATAGGAAGTAGGGACATTGATCTTTCTCAGAGGGGAAGGGGGCAAGAGATGGAGGGAGGGAGAGGTAGGGAAAGGATTAGGGGTATACACATGTGCAGTAATATATGATCGGCACAAGGATATCCATATTATATACTACACACATGTACTAGAGATTTACCAAATATCTGTGTACACGTTCAGATATATTTCCTTTATGAAACTGTAAGCTTCATGTGGAAATTACTCAGAAACCTAAAAAACCTCTTGAACATAACACATGCTCAATAAATGTTTAATATTTGGTTTTCAAAGGAGAGTGAAAAAAAAAAAAACAAAAAAAAAAAACAAAGGAGAGTGAAGAGGGAAAGATAGAAAGAAAGTAGAAATGAAGAGGACAAGGTGTAGGGGAGGAAAGAAAGGAAACGCATTTTTAATCAGTCCCTGTCTGTAATGGAGAATGGGAATGTAATATCTCATTTGAGGTCCTTTCTAGTTTGTACTGTAAGCAACATGAATTTTGGGGACCATATTTCCTGGTTTTGTTCATAGCTCTGTATCTTCATTAGTTAGCTTTTCTGTGTGTCCACTTTTTATCACTAAAATGGATATTGTAATTCTGTAGTCTTTAAGTAATAGAGAAAATACATATAATAAGTTCCACAGCTAACCAAGAGCTTCACACACATTAGCTGCTTTTATTATTGCAATTTTTCATTCATACATACTTATGTGTTATATTTTTGTCAGTTCACTTTAAATCTATTATTGTTACTCTTACTTCTTATGTTATATCGGCCAGTCTAGGCCACTTCAAATTTCTAAAATAGTCAACTTTTTTTTTTTTTTTTTTTTTTATTTTAGAAACATAAAAGTACAAAAACATATTGACAAACAGACACCCATTATCATAGAAAATAGTACAATCACAACTAATCTATAGACAAGGTGATATGGTCTCAACAGTTGTTGTTGCTTTATCCATTGATATCTTCGAATTGTAGATGTATGGACCCATATACAGACATGCAAATTTAG
>PVLD010010517.1:0-70411 GCA_004027595.1 Dinomys branickii
CATTGTGGGGATGGGTTGGAGTGTGTGTGGGAGAGATGGAGGGTGTAGGGATGGAGGGCTGGACAGAGCAAGGCTGGGCAAGTAAGGAATGAAAACATATTTCATGAGTCTTTTTGCCTTAGGAGATAAACACCTGAATAGCTAAGGCTCTGCAGAGCCCCCTAAAGAATAAAGGTAGTTACTGCTGCCCTTTAGATGTGGGGCACGATGCACATTTAGTCCAGACTTGGAAGACCCTGAGTGGATAAAGAGGTGAATTCTTTTGCTTTCGGCCACCCCAGTGACAGCAGAGCCAGGATTCAAGCCGGCTCCTTTTGGCACGCGCCTCTTGATGTCCCCTCCCACCTTTGTCCAGGTATCATGGCCACATAGCTTCTAGGGAATTGCCTGTGGGCGGGCCCCGCTTCAAACATTCTCTTTCTACTTAACCTGTGTCCCGTGTCATTTCCTACCGATTCAGATCGTCCTCACATACAGAGCTTTAATTAATGTGTATCTTGTTGCCAAAGATATATACAAACCCTGGATTTTGTTTTTCTTCTCCTAGAGCAATCCACATCCTTTGGTCTGGGCAAAACTGAAGGGCTTTCCATTCTGGCCCGCGAAAGCTCTGAGGGATAAAGATGGGCAGGTCGATGCCCGTTTCTTTGGACAACACGACAGGTGGGAGTTAAAAACAGGCTTTGAACATGTAGCTTCAACTGAACCTTTACTGTCATTGGATAAGAAAAGAGGTGGAGGGTATGGCTATTCTTATTACTACTATTACCATCATCATCCATTGTTTTTTTTTTTTTTTTAAAGCAGATTTTCCTTTTGTTGGTAGCTGGCGTGGCTGTTAATGTTGTGTATTGTCATGATTCCAACCATCAATCTCACTCACAGTCGAAAAATATTTTCCTGTGCTGTGTTAAGCCTGATCGTGTGTGGGCATCAGTTTTTTTTTTTTTTTTTCTTTTTTTTCTTTTTTTCTTTTCTTTAGGTATTGTAGAAAATATTCTTGCTTTGGTGGTTGTGTTGATGAAACCAGTATTGGAATCAGTTCCATGGCTATTTATAAGTGCTGCTGTTCTCATTTATTTAGTTATTTGTTTGTTTGTTTGTTTTATTTATTTGAGTCAATTAAACCTCCTTGCAAATTGCTTTTCAAAATAATGCTTTCAGGGATCGGAAGTATTTTCCCAGATTGCCGGTAAATGGGTCTCTTACACCCAGTAGTTCCCTCCTGTTCCCTTTTCTCTGTAGCTGAAATGGGAAATTTTAAGGGCAGGCTGTTTGGAGAGGTGGGAGCCTTCCCTGCCAACCCGGCGAAGTGCGTTATTCCAGCGCATAGCAGTTCCCTTCAGAGCAGAGCCCCTGTGTGCTTGAGAATACCAGGTAGACAGAAATGAGTGGCGGTTGGTGTCTCAGTTCTCTCCCAGCAAGTTACGCTGTGGTTAAGTGAGCAGAGACTTTCAAAGGCCACCCAGGCTGCTTTGAGAAAGCCTGTGAGTATACAGGGGAGACTCTTTAAATACATAGGCTAAAAATTATACATCCTATAGAATAAAGAGCACATATACTTTATAATTTTAAATAACACACCAGCATCTGAAATGCCACTTTCTCTGTTAAATTTTGTTGGCGCTCTTGCAGATCAAAGGGAAGTGTGAACTCCAAGGGAGTCAGATTCCTTCCCAGGAATCCCAGCAGTGCCTTGTACGCAGACAAAATGGAAATCTGTTGAGATGGTCCTGGGTTTGGGATGGAGCATCACACTTGGATTTTAACTGGTCGCATTGCAAGTCTCTGAAATTCATTTATTCCTTTTTTTAAAAGAAGTGTACATGGAGTGCATACCCTGGCTGTGTGCTGGCTGCTGGTGTGGCTCAGGAGTTGCAGAGACTGTGTTGTCTGTATGGGGCGGGTGCTGCCCTAGCGATCAAACGGGCTACCCACCCCAAGTCAGGAGGTGATGGAGAGCCGGGGTGCCGATCAGGCTTGGAGGGATGAACAAGAGTTGTGGCTTGGGCAGCGAGGGCCTGGCAAGGACTGTGCTTTGAACAGCGTGCAGGGAGTAGCAAGGTGAGAGGTTGGGGGAAGATGGGACCAAAGGCGTGGGCAGGAAATTTGGTTATTGTTTGAAGAGCAAGAGGAATAGCGGGCAGGCTCTACATCATTTCATGTCATCGGAGCGCAGGTGTAAACTGTCTTGATGACTTGGGATTCTTATTCTGTAGGCAGCACAGTGCAGATGGATGTGTGCATACTGGATGTAGGTGACTCAGGATAAAGCAGTGCACAAATACTCCCAGGCCCTCAGAATTGATGACTCTTATGTCCTCTGCTGTCACCAGCTTGCAGAGACCTCTTAATCCTCACCTGCCAAACAGCCAGTGAAGGTGGCATAGGTGGCATGGAACATGGTGTGTGCATTTTGTTGGCCCTGTGTGTTGAGGCTGTTTTGAAGAAACTTGCTTAGTCCTTGGTTCTGGATACGGAAGTTGTGTTTTTCTCTTCGTGTGTGTTTCCTTACGTCTCTTAGTGTCTACATTGTCTTCTATCCTCTCTAAGGGCTAGGTCACCCTGTTCTCATTAGACTTTAGGGGATCCTACTGAAGCAGTTGGGAAGGATATTTCACAGTACAGTGTCAACACTTCGGAGGGCCCGGATGTTTCTGCTGCTGGAGACTGGGAATGAAATGCTTCACAGAGGAGTTGCTCATTCTGGAAGAGCCTCCCGCCTCCCTGTAAGGATTGGAGATGGTAGGGCAGGTGCACTGGCAGCCTGCTGTGGTAGGACCCAGAAGCAGAAAGACATGGACATCCAGGGGCCGTGGCAACGATGTCCCTTTCTCACCTTTGGCATGGTGGAGCCATGCCATAAACCTGGACCTGTATAGCTGAACTAGGTCAGGATAGCAGAGTAAGAGCTATACACGATATCCACATGCTAAACGTTAAGTTAGTAAGTGCTAGAGGGAGTCCGGGGAGGCTTGGGTCACAGCCTGCTTTGTACCCCTCAGAAGTATTTGCCAGACTTCTTTTGTCCTTTTAGACATACATGCACAATTATGTTAGCTGAGCGGGACATGATGGTGAACACCTATAATCTCACCTTCTTGGGAGGTGAGGCCCGAGGATTAGTTTAGCTGAGGGGCTCAAGGCCAGGTTGGGCAACATAATGAGTCTCTACGCTCACCTCCCCAAAGACAAAACAATAACAAAAATAGGAACTTCTCTCACTAAATGCTTGCAGAGTTTAAAAAGGAAAAAACCCCTGCCATTAATTAAGTCCCTCCTGTGCGCCAGGCACTGTTTGAAATGCTTTGGTGTATATTGTTGCTTTTATTTGTTTTATTAATAAGAAAACTGAGACCCAGTTAATGCCTCTGAGGTCCCTCTCAGCCAAGAGGCAGCCAGGCCGGGTAGAGCTGGGACACAGGGACCACAGCACTAGAGTTCTGTAGCAGGCTGCTGGGGGCTCCTCATGATGTGTCCTTCCCAGGGGCTTTGCACAGGAAAGCAAATCTAATTTCCGTTTAAATATTTGCCAGGCCTGCTCAAAGGAGAGAAACTCTTGCCTGACAAGGCCCATGAAAGTCGCGTGAGACACTGCAGGGCAACAGTTAAGACCTTGAAAACAGACAGAGGTCTGGGGGAAACCAGCACAGGGCTGTGGCTCCCGGCTGCTAAGCCCCTGGTGCCCGACACTAGCCTTGGCCCCTCACCGTGATCCTTTTGACCCTCAGGAGACAGCAGCCATCTTCCATTTCCCCTTGACCACGCTGAGGCAGGCTCTGGGGCAGCCCTGGGGACCGTCCTGTCTCCCGGGATGGATCCCTGTCCCTAGGTGGAAGAGTGTCTTATCTGGAGGGTGTTTGACTGCTTCTCCTGGAGGTGGCAGCAGGCAGGCAGCTTCCAGGATGCATGGGAAGCTGGTGGTTCCAGCACACTGAGAGAAAAGCTAGGTGTTTGGGAGATGTTCAGTTTTAGTTTGTGTTGCCGTGCAGTATCACCAAGAGTCGCATTGCAGGCAATCTGTCCCATGGGCGTGGCTATTTCTCCTGGGTTGTTGCCTCTTAAGCTATAGGGAATTGGATGCAAGCTGTGGGAGAGGACGTAGAATAAGAAGCCCACTGTGACTGCTTCTTTTCACAGCGTGGGAAGACTGGGCATTGGGTCTGCCCTTTGGATAGGAGCTGAGCCGAGGCCTCTTCCTCCCTTTGACGAGACATGACGTTTTGGCTTCCTTGATAGCGAATTTGCTGCCCATGGATTGTGCCTGTGTTCAGTGTGTGGACCATGAAATTCAAGAGGCCTCTTTGGAAAAGCTCATTGGCATCAATTTCTAGCCGCAACCTAGGCTGAGGCTGGGGAGTGAGAAGTGGTGTCAGAGTTGTGATCCGGTGTCTCTGCACCTGTTCCGCTGCCACCTGCAGTAGTAGCGGGTGTGGTCCTCTCCCCACCCTTCCTCTAGTCACAAGGGCCACCGGTTCTGGGATAGTGACCGCTGCTGTTTTTGTTCCCAAATGTCTCTGCAGAGTGTGGTGAGGTCATTGGTAGCAGGAAGAGGGAACTGTCCTGGAGTGGGAGGCGGGAGATGCACGTCTGAGACCGAAGGGCTGCTTTGTAGTGATTTTTTTCTGTGTGAATTGTGTCATATTCAGAAACATCACCTGTTTCTAGGGTTTCCAGCTAGGCCCTTTTAGAATTGTGCTCAGCAAAGGAAGCTTTCTGGTCCCAGCAAGGCCTGAGGAATAATTCTCTTTCCAGAGCTGCAGTCGAGGATGCAGTGCCTCTTTTCTTATTTTTTACCAACTGAGAACTAAAGGGGATTTAGTGGTTTTTTTAAAGGATTAAAATGACTAACTCTAACAAGCCTTTTACGTCTTCGCGGAGTTTTGTACTCATGTTCTGTCTTTACGGCAGAACATGTCTGTTAAGTGGGTCATTAATTAACCAGCCAAACCGAGTCTTTATTTAAAAAGAAGATACGTAAGAATCTTGGCAGACATGCTAGCATAATTTGGTTTCCATTAAGAAAAATAACAATCTGGGAAATTACTAAGGTTGACACGAGGTCTGTTTTCTCTTTTGCCCTTCCAGAGCCTGGGTTCCAATAAATAATTGCTACCTCATGTCTAAAGAAATTCCCTTTTCTGTGAAAAAGACAAAAAGCATCTTCAACAGTGCCATGCAAGAGATGGAGGTTTACGTGGACAACATCCGCCGGAAGTTCGGGGTTTTTAATTATTCTCCGTTCAGGACGCCGTACACGCCCAACAGCCAGTACCAAATGCTGCTCGATCCGTCCAACCCCAGCGCCGGCACCGCCAAGATCGACAAGCAGGAGAAGGTGAAGCTCAACTTCGACATGACTGCATCCCCCAAGATCCTGATGAGCAAGCCCTTGCTGAGCGGGGGCGCGGGCCGCCGGATTTCCTTGTCGGAAATGCCGCGCTCGCCCATGAGCACGAACTCCTCGGTGCACACGGGCTCCGACGTGGAGCAGGATGCGGACAAGAAGGCCACGTCCAGCCACTTCAGCGCCAGCGAGGAGTCCATGGACTTCCCGGAGAAGAGCACAGGTCAGCGGGGTGGTGGGGGCGGGGCGGCCCCCTGTGCTTCCCTTGGGAGCCGCGCCCGGCGGGCCTCACGGGCCTTCAGCAGAGAGGCTCTGCTTTTCAGCGGAGCGGAGTGTAAGGGACCAACCAGGCGGTTTTGGACCCCCAAATGAGAACAGTTCCCCAAGAGCTTGCTGGAAGTTAGTCTTTCATTTATTTATTTATTTGATTGCATTAAAAAAATTTTTTTTGTTGCTACGTTGGTCATGCAGCAGAATGTTTATGTTCTTCGTAGGGAGTCAGTAAGCGTATTTCATATATATTAATTGTTTTTATTCTGGTTTTCATCTCCTTTTTAACCCCCCCAACCGTAGATCCCCTTCCCGTTTGCAAAAGATCTATCTCCCAGCTTTTCTATATCGTTTAGAAAAATTTTGTACTTTAGGTTTCTCATATAAGAGAAGTTATGCCATATATATATATATATACATATATATATATTTTTTTGTTTGATTGGTTGGTTTTGTTTGTTTTTGGAACTGGAAATCGAACTTGGGACCTCGTGCTTGCCAGGCAGGTGCAGTGCCATTGAGCTGCATTCTCAGCTCAAGTTATGCCATATTTACGCTTGTGTATCTGATTTATTTCATATAATATTATGGCCTTAAGGTGTTTCCTTTTCCTGCACATGACTCAAGTCGATCCTTCTTTGTGGCAGTGTAGTACTCCGTTATGTATGAATACTTTATCCATTCATATGTCCTGTCGTATATAGGCTACTTCCGAGATTTAGCTATTAGGAGTTATGCTACTGTAACTTTGGATATGCATGTATTACTGTAATACACTATCTTTAATTTTGGGGGGGAAGTTACCTAGAAGGGGAATAGCTAGAATTAATGGAATTTCTAATTTTATTTTTTTGAGCAATGTCCATACTGATTTCCAGAGTGGTTGTACCAGTTTATTCCCAGCAACAGTGCAGAAGGGTTCGCTTATCCCTGTATCCTCTCCAGCATTTACTATTTGAGTTTCTGATGATAACCAACCTTTCTGGGGTAAGATGGAATGCCACTGTGGGTTGAATTTGCGTTTCTCTGATGAGCAGAGGCATTGAACTTTTTTTTTTTTTTATTTTAAAAACATAAAAGTACAAAAACATATTGACAAACAGACACCAATTATAAAAAATAGTACAATCACAACTAATCTATAGACAAGATGATATGGTCTCAACAGTGGTTATTGCTTTATCCATTGATATCTTCGAATTGTAAATGTATGAACCCATATACAGACATGCAAATTTAGTCAGACAGTTAATCCTCTCAACAACAGAAAAAACACAAAAACTAAAAATCCAAAGACAAGAAACAAAACAGGCAAACAACAACAACAGCAACAACATCAACAACAAAAAAAAACACCACTTGTTGCTGCTTTACATATTGATATCTTCGAAGTGTGTGTTCAGGATAACACATACAAACATACAAGATTAATCTAATATCCTGTCATCGATTATTGCTTAGCATTAAGTGATATAACACAATAGTAGAACCATGTTAGCCCTCCTGCATATATGTATATTCATATATATTCATAGGCATTGAACATTTTTTCATGTATTTATTCTCCATTTGTACTTTTTCTGAGAGGTATCTGTTCATTTTAGTGTGTCCATTGTTTGCTTTGGTCTTGTATGGGAGGAGCTGGTCTGATTATTGCTGTTTTTTTAGTTCTTTATATATTCTAAATATTGGTCCTCTGCTGAGTACTAGTTAAAAGTTTTTCACATTTTGTAGATTGTCACTTTATAGTGTAGCCGTTCCTGTGTAGTAAGTCTTCTAATTTGGTAATAATCCCATTTGTTAATTCTTGATGCTGTTTCTTGTGCTATTGGAACTTTGTTTAGAAAGTCCTTTCTTACACCTCTGTCTTGAAGTGTTTTACCTGTTTTATTTTTATTTTATTTTATTTTTTGTCTTTTTGAGACAGGGTCTTGCAGTGCAGTTCAGGCTGGCCTTGAGCTCACTTTCTAGCCCAGGCTGGTCTCAAACTTGCCACGTGGATCTGGATTTAATATTCTGCATGTGTAAACCAGTTTTCTCAGCACCATCTGTTGAAGGGACTGTCTTTGTTCTACAGAACTTTGGGTCCCTTTTTCAAAGATCAGATGTTTCTTTGCGGCAGCTATTTTGTTCTGTTGATGTGTCTGTCTGTTTCTTTTCCCCAGTACCATTCATACCCAGAGTTACTCTTCCTAGTCTGGGTCTTTTCTGGTTCCATATAAATCTAAGGATAGGTTTTTCTAGTTTTGTGGGGAATGTTGTTGGTATTTGGATTGGTATTGCTTTAAATCTGTATGTCAGTTTTGATGGTGTGGCCATTTTGACAAATATGGCTTCTGCCTAGCCAAGAGTTTTGAATTTTCTGATGTCATCTTCTGATTTCCTTTCTCAAAGTCTGGTAGTTTTTTTTTTTTTTTTTTAAGAAGTTTTCTGGTTAACTCTTTAAGTGTTTTTCCTTTTTTTTTTTTTAATTAAGTTTATCAGTACAGCTTAGATAGACATAACAATCACATTCGTCATAGGGAATTTGTACCTGTATGTGCTACAGCTTGATTCTATTTTTTTCCCATCCTTCCTCCTTTCAACCCTTCTTACCCTCCTTATTTACGAAGGCGTTGTTTCCATTTTTTCCTTCTTGCCTCATCTTGTGTTGTCCTGTCTTTTACCCCTCCCCCCTTGTTCCCTGTCTCATGAACATTTTCTTCCCATTTCCCAGTGTCTGTTACACATTTTGATCCTTACTGACACTTGGTTGTTATTTACACTACCTCGCACCAGAAAAAGTGTTGTATTTAAATCTTTGTGTCTGATTTATTTCACCTAAGAGTATGGTCTCAGGGTGCATCCATTTAGCCAGAAATGTCTCAAGCTTATCCTTCTTTATGGCAGAGTCATACTCTGTTGTTAAAAAAGCCTCCACATCTCCTTTATCCAGTTATCAGTTGATGGGCATGTGGGCTGTTTCCAAGATTTAGCTGTTGTACTTGGGTTTCTGTAGAGATGGGTGTGCATGTATTGCTGTGGTATAATGCAGTTTAGATTTTGAGAAATCACCACATTGATTTCCACAGTGGTTGCACCAGTCTGTACTCCCACCAGCAGTCGTGAAGGGTTCATTTCTCCCCACAGGCCCGCCAGCATTGGTCATTGGTTGATTTCTTGGTAATAGCTATTCTTTCTGGACTGAGATGGAATCTCTGCATTGTTTTAATTTGCATCTCTTGAATGAACAGTGATGTTGAACATTTTTCCATATTTATTTGCCCTTTCTATGTTTCTGTCTGAGAAATGTCTATTCATTTCAGATACCCCTTTTTTTGGATTGGGTCTTTAAATTGGGGGAGGGGGTTTGTGCCTGGAATTGAACCCCTGACCTTAGGCTTGCCAGGCAAGCACTTATTCCACTGAGCTACATCCCCAGCCCTTGAATTATTTACGTATTCGAGATATTAGTCCTTTATCTGAGGAAGAGCTGGGAAAATTTTTTTCCCATGCTGTGGGTTGTCTCTTTAACTCTGTGGGTGGTTTCTTTTGTTGTGCAAACGCTTCTTAATAAGGTGAGATCCCAGTTGTTGATTCTTGGTGATATTTCCTGTGTCATGGGAGTTTTGTTCATAAAATCTTTGCGTACACCAATGTCTTCAAGAGTTCTGCCTATTCTATCTTATGGTGGATGGAGCATTTCTGTTTTAATATTTATACTGAATCTCTGAGATCTTGACTATTATATGCCTTCGTGTAGATTTTTTGGATCCTGGTTAATTGGGGTTCTATATTTCTCTCCTAACTGTATGTCAAATTCTTTTTCCATGCTTGGGAAGACTTTTGCCATTACTTCTGAGAGCAGTTTTTTCATGTCATTTGCATTGTCTCCAGCTTTTTCGTGGATTCTGATCAGTGTTATTCTTTGTATTATCTGTCAACTGCTGCACTGGTTTTCCAAGGTCTTTTGCTATTTTTAAGAAATCTGTTTCTTTTTTTCCTTGTCTTTTTATTTTTTTGTCTTTTTTTGAAACAGATTTCACTATGCAGTTACGCTGGCCTTGAGCTCACTCTGTAGCCCAGGCTGGCCTCAAATTCAAACTCATCCTCCTGCCTCAGCCTCCTGAGTGCTGGTATTATAGGCACGCACCACCACACTCAGCTTTTCCTTGTCTTTTTTTGGTTTTTTTGGTGATACAGGCGATGGAACTCAGTATGTTGCGCTTGCCAGGCAGGCATGTATTCCACTGAGCTATATCCCCAGCCCTTCCTTGTCTTTTTGAGACAGTGTGTCTATGTAGTTCAGGCCGGCCTTAAAATCACTTTATAGCTCATGGTGGCCTTGGACTCAGAGAGATCCTCTTGTCTCTGGCTACCGAGTACTGGGATTACAAGTGTGCGCC
The DNA here is from genome assembly GCA_004027595.1 of Dinomys branickii. Taxonomy (NCBI): domain Eukaryota; kingdom Metazoa; phylum Chordata; class Mammalia; order Rodentia; family Dinomyidae; genus Dinomys; species Dinomys branickii. The sequence continues at coordinate 10,003 of PVLD010010517.1, forward strand.
ACCACACCTGGTAAGAAATCTGTTTTTCATGATTGCTAAACACAATCTTGTTTTCTGTAACAGACATTCTATCCTCAAATTGGCTCATTCTGCTAAATTTTCATTTCCTGGTTATCTGTTTGAATCTGGTTCATGGATTTCATTTCTTTCCTATGTTGGTGTTCATGGTTTCCATTATTTACCTAAGGTCTTTTTTTGTTGTTGTTAAATCTGTATTTCATTATGGTCACCATCTCTGTAGTTATTTGAGAAATTATTTCTGATTTGATTTTATGTAGAGTCTCATTTATTTACTTTGTTATTGCTGCAGTTACCACTTCAGAGAGCCCAGGTGGGTGGCTTTTGGCTTGTTCCAGCTTATTGACCCCTGAGCTGGAAGCTTAAGTGTCTTCTCTCTCTCTGTTATTTATTTACTTATTTTTGGTATTTGGTTTGGTGCTTGTAAATTGCTTATGACAGCTAGTTTCATTGCTAGTATTTAGAACTCAGTTACTACTTTTTAGAGATCTTTTTCAGGTATAGCTTGCTTTTTTTTTTTTTTTTTTTTTTTGAGATAAGGCATCACTGTGTAGTTCAGGCCAGCCTTAAACTTGTGGTGATACTCCTGCCTCGGCCTCCCAAGTGCTGGGATTACAGGTCTGCACCACCATACCTGGCTTGTACCTAGATTTTGGGTTTTCGGCTGTTTTAATATCCTGCCTCTCTAATTTATTGGGGATGAGAAATTGCTGCTTTTTAAAAATTTTTTTATTTTTTGAGACAGGGTCTCGCTATGCAGTTCAGGCTGGCCTTGAGCTCATTTTGTAGCCCAGGCTGGTCTTGAACTCAAAATGATCATCCTGCCTCAGCCTCCTGCAGTTGCTGCTTATTTGGCCCAGCCACTGGTTCCTTGACACGTTCTTACAGTATTGTTTATGACCCTGAGTCAATCTCAGTCTTGGCATAGTAGCAGGAACAACTGATCAGAACAATTTTGTCACCCAGACCAAAGTAGAACAGTTGGGAATGCAATAGCATCAAACACAGTCTAGAAAATTACAAATTGTGCTAACTATGAATTTGCCACCTTTAACTATAGGAAATATTATTGTGGTTATATAATAAAATCTAAGATGGGCCAGGGATTTAGCTCAGTTTTACAGTGCTTGCCTGGCAAGCATGAGGTCCTGAATTTGATTTCCAGTAAAACCCACCTCCCCAATCTAAAACAAAGTAGAAAATTGTAAATATGGTGCATTTCTCCATGGAGGCCTCTAGGGTTGCCATACAGTAAATATGCCCTCAATATGGTGATATTACCCTCGGGTATAAATTTAAAAGGGGCTTGGAGAAAAAGTAGAGAAATAGAAGAGGAGATAAGAAACAAGGCTGGAGAACAAAGGAAGATTATGCAAACTTTGGGAAGCTGGTAAAGAAGACAGGAGGGAAAGAGAGAAGGAAGAAATAAAAACAACAGAACAACAACAGAACTAACAACTGATATTCACACTTACAAAAAAGCAACAATAGGCAGGGTGTGGTGATCCCAGCCTGTGATCCCAGTCCTTGGGAAGCTGAGGTGGGAGGACGGCTGGGAGTTTCAGGCCAGCCTGGGCTACATAGAGTTCAAGTCCAGGCAGAACTACTACGCGGTTAGAGCCTGTCTCAAAAACAAAACAAAACAAAACAAAAAGCCCCCTGCAAAACCAAAAATAAACAAAATAAAGCTCAGACAAAACAAAAACAGGAAAAGAAAGAGAAAAGGACAAACAACGTCTCCCTCGAGGCGCGTCTCTCCTGTCCCTGGTGGACAGAGCCCAGCTCTGTGTTGATTAACCCTAGTGAGCCAGGTATAGATTTAATCCCCGTAAGTGGACACTTCAGTTCCCTCTGGCTGTGAGGCTGGAGCCGGGTTTGGATGTGTGCAGCCTGCAGCCCTCCTGTGCCTCCTGCCAGCTTGACCTCGGTCGGCCTGATCTTGACGCGAGGAGCTGCTAGGTGGAGCCCGCGGCTGCTCTGTTCCTTGGCTGGTTGGTCTCTCCAAGATGTCCACGGGCCAGTCGTCTTCCCCCCAGGGAGTGTCTCAGCCCAGAAGAATAACTCACCAGCCACTTCAGTCTGCTGTGTATCCTGCTCCATTCCAATGGTGCATTTCTCCATGGAGGCCCCTGGGGTAGTAGTCACCATGCATTTGCAGGTTCGGGGTACCCTTCCCGTGTAGGGAGTCAGGGCTCAGGGAGGAACCCTGCTTGCCCTGCTTTCTTCCTTGAGGTCCCTCTCCTCACTCTCCCCGTGGGCTTTGATTCTCACGTTGGATCCCTGCTGGGTCCTGGGGACCCACTTCGCTCCTTACCTTCCTCTCACATCAGATCTAGGACGGCTTTCTCTAGCGTGCACCCGTCTGCCATCTGCCAGAAAGTCCTCCGGATTGTCTCTGTGGAAAGGCCACCCGCAGTGGGAAGTGGAACGTGGTAGTAGTCCGTATCAGGACTCTCCAGTCTGCGATGGGAGGCTGAGGGTCTGTGCCGGAAGCGAATTTTATTTTAGTGAAGAATTTCTCTGTACATTTCACATGAAACACGGATGTTAGAGAAGCCTCGCTCGTAGCGGAGCCCACGCTCTTTCAAGGTGCCAGTGAGGGAGCTTGGCTCAAAATGACAAAAACATTGGAGACTTAAATAGAATTTTTCTGCCCAAACAGAATTTGGCCACATGTGAACAATATGAACAATCAAGTGTTTGCTCTTTTTTGTCTTGAAACATGGTCTTTACAGTTTGTTCTGTGTGCTCCACCCCTGAGAGACCCGAATCCAAGAAGTTCATGCACTCAGTGTGGTGAGAAGTGGCCGCGAACCTTCAGGCTCTTGGGAGCTTAGAACGTGGAGACTGTAGGGACCAAGGGGGCTGTGTGGGAATATGGACACCGACGCTTCATGTCTTAACATTCTTCTAGAGAAATGGGGGCCCTGGATTTTTTCTTTCGGCTGGACGTGCTTGGTATTGAATATGGGATTTTTCACTGAGCTACATCCCTAGCCCTTTCTATGTTTTATTTTGAGAAAAGGTGTCACTCTGGATCCTCCTGTCTCCACCACCCAGCGTGGTTGGGGTACAGGCATGTGCTGTCACACCTGGCTGGGAGGCCTGGGTTTTTATTTAAAATCTCTAATTAAAACAAACAAAACCTCTAATTACCAAATGTCAGGTCCAATGTCTTAGAAGTTTTTTTAAAAATGAGTGAAGCACATCTATGGCAGTTCAGACTGGTCTGAAACCTAACTGTGTAATCCAGGCTGGCTCCTGACACACAGCAATCCTCCTGCCTCAGCCTCCCGAGTGCTGGGATTACAGATGTGCACCACTAAGCCTGGCCAGTCAGAATCACTTTAATCTTAAAAATTGTCCCCTTTCTTTAAAAGGCAGACAGTAAGCGCTTAGAATCTTACAGGTCCTTGCTGTAGCTACAGGCAGTAGCTGGCTGAGTTCTAACCAAACTGGTGGTTGTTGAAATTTAAGTTTCATGTGAATTACATGTTTTATGAACTAATCTTTTTATTCCTCTCTCCCCTGTCAACTACTTGAAAATGTTATCCTGTAGGCCATACAGGAACGGGTGGCATACCAGATTTGGTTCAGGGATGAAGCTTGCCCATTACTATTACAGACTGAGAGTTAGAGGAAACTAAGTGTCCCTGTTTCGCAGAGGCGGACTGAGACCCTGTGTGGTGTGAGGGAGGCTCTAGGCCTTAACAGCCAAAGGCTGAACCCAGGCCTGTTCCTGTCCATTGCACCCTCCCGCCCTCTGCTGTTAGCAGTGAGCATAGCAATTAGTGGAAGAAGTGGAGTTTATGAAACACCCGACCTCCAGGAATACTATAAATGAGAGCAGGGGGTGGTTTATCCCAATTAAAAAAGAAAAAAATTGTCATATCCTAGGGTAGAAAAACCATGTAAGTAGTGTCCAGCACCGAAAATTCTATCAGCAGCAGAAAACTACAAATTGAAATGTTATCTTATAAAACTTGTTTGAACATTTAAAATTCTTCCTCTTCTTTGTGAGCTTGAGGAGCTCAGATCCACAGCTGTCACCCTTCACCCTGGATGTAGACTGCTAAGAAGCCCATTGTTCACCTGGAAGCTTTTTGCTCATGATCTGGGGTCCTGGGCAGAGGGGTGTACCGTCTTGCTGACCCCCCCCCCCCCCGCCGTTTCCTTTTGTGTAGCCTCCTGGCCACACGGGGTGCATCCCCTGGTGCTCACTTGCTGGATCCAGATGGAAGGCATTCGTGTGTGACAGGGTCAGCACCCTGGGACCCAGCTTCTGTCCCCTGTCAGCTGATGGCCCTTTGGTCTCATAGCTCCCCTGTGGAGTGTGTGCGTTGGGCAGAAGGGAGAGCATTTCCGTATACACCTTTTGAGTGTGAATTTAATGCTTTTATGTTTTAAAAATAATTAGAAAATCTAAAGGCACCAATAATCTTACCTCCCTACAGAGATGGTGCTTTTTTTTTTTTTTCGTCTTTTTGAGACTGGGGTCTTGCAATGCACTTAAGGCTGGCCTTGAGCTTACTCTGTAGCCCAGGCTGGCCTCCAGCTCACAACGAACATTCCTCCTGCCTCAGCTTCCTGAGTGCTGTGATTGCAGGTGTGTGCCACCACGCCCAGCTAGATGGTGCTTTATATGTTTTGCCTTTTTTTTTTTTTTTTTTTTTTAGTGATAGCAACATTTTATTAAAGGTAGGAGAGGAAACAGACTGTTAATTGAGTTTGGGCCAAGTAAGTGGGCAAAGAAGAGACCTGCAGTGTAAGGGCTGGCTGCATTGCAGTGTTGGGATGGAAAGTCCTGTGCAGGGATTAGGCAGGTGTGGAAGTGCGTGAGGTTGGGAAATGGTGGGGCCTGGGGTGGGTGGAAACAGGCACAACTTTGTGATTTGTTCAGTGTGTGTGCTGTGTGCACGTACGTGTGTAACACTTCCCCAGACAGTGCTTATTCTTCTGATAGGGGATACAGCCCAGCATTTCTGTTCTTTTGTGCATCATTATAAAAGAGCTACTTATAACACACTTATGGGTCCTGCCCTGAAGCTCCTAAAATGCTGAGCTCAAGAGATACCAGGGGTCTGTCCTCTAACTAACTAGTGCTTGCTGCCTGTAGTATGGGGTCAGAATTGTCTCAAATATTTTTAAAATGGAGACTATCCTCTTATATACTGGTTTAAATTTTTAAAAACATTTTCTATCCTGTATTAGATTTATCTGTGCACTGTTTATGGATCACAATTTTGTGATGTCTGGCATATACTGTGTTTTTCATTTCTCTCTTTTTTTTTTTCTTTACAATGGTGATCTTGCTTTGTGGCCTCAGCTAGTGTCATATTCCTCCAATCTTCCTGCCTCAGCCTCCCACAAATCTGGGAGTGTAGGTGTCAGTGTTAGTAAATAATGCTTAAAAACACTTCTATGAATGCTGCTTAGCCATCTGAGACCAACTGTTGATGCTGTAGTCTTTGGGTTGTCCGTACCAGGGTTCCATTCCAGCAGGATTGTGCAATGTGTGGCCCCTTTGAGTATGCAGTGTGTTTTCCAGGTTTTGTAAGTTAAGGAACTTTGGTATGAATCATTAGCCCCCACCCTTCATGCTGGTGTGAGTAGTCTGGGCCAGGGTTTTGTAATTTAATTTCAAGGCTCCTGTTTCACACAATCAGAATAGGACTTTGTACAGGCTCGTAGGACTTTGTAAATTTAGAGAAGAAATAAATTTAACTCACACTTGGCAAATTGTACATCACAGTGTAAAATCCACTGAAATTATTTGTTACTTCAAAGGTAATTAGTTCTTCCTTTGGGCAAGATTTATGGCTTTATAAAAGGAATGGCATCTGTTTCAAAGTTTAATTGAAATGAACATTTCCAAATGTCTTTCTACTTTTGCAGATGCCTAGCGTGATTTACCACAGTGTTTTTCAACCCTGAGTTGCTGACATTTAGGCTGGGAGTTCTCTCTGGGGGCTGCCCTGTGCTCTGCAGGAGGCTTAGCAGAAGCTTCGCCTCTCCCCTGGAATGCCAGGAGCAGCCCCATCACAGGCAGTTGTGATGGAGAGGCAAAGTGTACTGGGGGTGTAGTTGAGTACCCAGGTGCAGGGCTGTGTCCTAACACGGCCCCTCCCACGCCTCCAGACTTAGGCAGGCATTCCCTGGGGCGCAGAGCTACCCATTGTAATATTAACCATAGATTTTGTGTACGGTGCTTCTGATGAACTTGAGCAGTGGTGATATAATTCCGATTGCCTTCTTTTGTTTGGCCATACTAGAGGTTGAATCCAGGGCTTCAACTGAGTTGTAGCCCTAGGTTCCCCTCCCTCCCGTCTTTTGAGACAGGATCTCACTGAGTTGCACAGGCTAGATTGGAATCCTCCTGCCTCATCCTTGCAAAGCTCTGGGATTAAGTTGTGTATCATCCCAGCTTTAGTGTTTTTTTTTTTTTTTTTTTTTTTTTTTTGAGACAGGTTCTTGCCACATAGTTGGCTTTGTGTTTACTAACTCGCGAAGACTGGCCTTGAAGTGGTGGTGATCCTTGCACTTTCGTCCCCTGAGTGCTGGGATTACAGGCGTGCATCACCTTGCCCAGTTCAGCTGCACTTTTGAAGCGCTCCGCTATTTTATGTTGGATTTTGCATCATTTTTCCTGAGAGTAAAATACTTCCAGAGGGCTAGGGGTGTAGCTCAGTGGTAGGGGATTCACGGGTAGCACTGTCTTGCAGAGAGAAGCACACAATTCTGTATTACTTGTACAAGATAGAGAGCAGCTGATTCTACCCAAAGAAGTGACATTTAAGGGTTGGATGTACTGTGCGATTTTGAATGTTCGTAATTATTTCTCAAATGTATATCTGATGGGATGGGATGGTACTGAGCGGTTACCCTCGCTTTGCTTTTTTCGGTGTTCATGGCCGTGTATGTTTCCAGTGTGCCCTCTCCTTCTGACACTGTCACTCCCAGTGCTGTTTGCCTTTTGGTCTGTCACACAGTACACAAATTCCTATCAGCGGCCACACCAGAAAAGATCTGAAGAACATACCCATTTCACCTCCCTGGGTATTTATGACTACAGAATCCCTCTCTCTCTCTCTCCACCGACATTTTGCCATGTTAAATATATTTTTACGTTTCAAAGACTCCCCCCCCCAACAGAAGCACATTAAAATATTTTAAATTGGGCAAAATGGTCTATGATCTAAATGCTTCTCCTTAACATCTTTGTTATTTTTTTTTAAATGGGAGTGATATGCACATACATCAAAATGAAAACAGCAACAACTAAAATACTTAGCAATATTAAAGCAGAATAGACAGGTGTAAAACAGGCTGGATGTGGTGATGCAAGCCTGAACCTCAGTACTTGGGAGGCTGAGGCAGGAGAATTGCTTTGGGGTTGAGGCCAGTCTAGGTTACAAAGTGAGTTCAAGGCCAGCCTGATCTGCACAGTAAGACCTTGTCTCAAAGGAAAAACAAAGAAAGAAAAGATACAAGCCTTTTTGCTTTTGCAGCATAGGCACCTAGTATTTCTCCAAAGCTTAGCACTGTTAACCTTTTTTGGAATGCACATTGTGGGTACTATGTACGGTCACCGGAAGGTGCTGTACGTGCCCTGGAAAGCTGTGCGCCCGGGGGAGTGTTCCCTGCATATTTCACTGTACCTTTGTCTTCATCGATTTCCTTCGAGGTCTTACACACCTGCGTCTTTCCTTTTCAGTATCTACCCCATCACTGACTTCACCGGTCTCTGGTTAATGACGGTGGAAGTGCTCTGTTGCTCTTGTAATAGACTCGCAGCACAACTCCGTGTGCGGCACTCGCTGACCGGGCAGCCAACTCCAGCCAGGGACTCTGGGCTCTGTGCTTTACACACTTTAATTTTGTCACCCTGGTTCCCCTCACTTTCCTTTCCTTACCTCTACCTCAATGCTAGGTGAGGGTTTCTGTTGTTTTTGTACTTGAGACAAGGTCTCGCTATGTACTCCGGGTCAACCTTGAGCTTGCTGTGGTAGTCCAGGCCAGTCTTGTACTTGGAATCTTCCTGTCCATCTTCCTGTCTCAGCATCCCGGCACGAGTACCACTATACCTAGCTAGGTGTTCGGTCTGTGTTTTTGGTTATTTGAGACAGGGTCTTGCTACATAGTTCAAGCTAAACATGAACTCACTGTGTAGACCAGGTTGTCCTCAAACTCATAGTGAGCCTCCTGCCTCAGGCTCCTTAGTACCGGGATAATATTACCCCTTAGTTACTGGGGACTGATCAGGCCGCAATTTCCCAAAAGAGTGGGTGACAAGACTCAAATAAGAGACAAGTGGTATGAATTTAGGGCTCCAGGAGGTTCAAAACCTAACAGAATTCGAAATTCTCTGGGGGGCCAAGACAACAAACTCTTCTGGGTAACCCATCTTTATTTGATTTTCAAACAAAAGAGACGACTAAAAAAAAACCGTGGAAATCTTAGTAGAACTTTGGTAAATATCTTCCCAAGTAGTAAATTATGTCAATCAGGAGAACTACCTTATCTTTAGGCTGAGGTTCACTTACTGTGAGCCTGCTGCCCATCTCCAAACAAGGGGCCTAGGCCTTGGATACCTCACAAGTAAACATGAAAAGCCAATTGGTTAGTCTTAAGTCCTGCTCAGAGTTGTTTCCTAGTGGTCTCCATCAGCTGAGTACTGAAATTAACAGGCGTGTGCCCCCAGACCTGGTGAGGTGTTACTTTTTGAGACAAGTTTACATGCATATGCAAAGAATGTAAGGTGGAAGGTTGCATATCTATAACTTGCATCATTTGCGTTTGTTTTTTGTTGCACACAATGATCTCTATTGACTATTTTCTGTGAGCTGATTATTCGTATCACTGGATTGCTGATTACCTCTTAGTTCACCGTATTTTTAGTAGCTGCATAATATTGTGATTGTTTAGATTGATAGGTTGGTTGTTAGCATTTCTTTATTGCTTATGATGACCACAGTGATGGGAAGAGAAATTGAGACTGCACGCTTCAACAAATCATTTTCCTGCACTGTCTCAGCAGTGACCTAGATGTGCCCTGTCCCAAGGATCCAGCTCCCATGGAGCTGACATTCTCTTGGCTAAGGACGGGGATACACAGAAGTGGCCTTGGTTGTGTTAGATGGGCCAACAAGGTGATGTTTGAGCTGGAGCCTGAATGGGAGGGATAGTGGCCGGCGTGTGATGGGAGTGGGGGGTGAACACTTCTTTTTTTTTTTTTTTTTTAAATAAGCACTTGGTGCCCCCAGAGTTTGGCCACACACAGCCTACGTTCACTGGGCTGGAGCTGGGGCTCCCCCAGGGCTTGGGTCAGCCCTATGTTTGCCCACGGATGGGACATCCATTCTTGAGGCTGGGCCTCCACACCGCTTGCCCAGTCACTCTTTATTTTGAGATTTACACCCATGAGCACCCATGAACGGGCCAAGCCAATTTCAGTGGCAGCTTAGCCAATTTGTCTTTGAGCTTTGTGTTCAGGAGAGTACAGTAACTGGGAGGCCATGTCCCCCGTGTCTTTCCCAGTTTAATGTGGGGTGAAAGCCCTCTGAGGAAACCAGGAGGCATCCCTGCCCTCCCTGCCCCAGCCAGAAGCCACGGAATACACTGCCCGTGGTCTCCACTCGCCCCTTCCCCCACCCAAAGTTTTGCTTGCTTTTTATGGATCTGACTTTTAACTATGACACCCTTTTCCAGCTTCGCCAGCTTCGACAAAGACGGGACAAGCAGGGAGCCTGTCCGGCAGCCCGAAACCTTTCTCTCCGCAAGCATCGGCACCAATCATGACGAAGACGGACAAAATGTCTACCACCGGAAGCATCCTGAACCTTAACCTGGGTCAGTTGGCATTTTTGGAGGTATCTTTTTCTGGCAGCTGTGACCATCTTTGCAAATCATGATGTCTTCTTTTCTTTCTGTCTGATTCTTGAACCCTGAACTCCTGAACTCTCCTCTCTGGCCAGAAACTTCAAAAGGTACAGCGGCTGAAGTGCAGGGTGAGGGGACATCGGGAAGAAGGATTGAGTTAGGGGTTGCCAGGGCTTTCAGTCATGCAGCGTTGGTTTGTCACAGAGTGCCTTAGGCCAGCGTTCACAAGCCTGTTTGCTTTTCTCTCCCCTAGCTCGGTTCTCTGATACCTACCTACGTGCACCCGCCAGGCAGAAGTGAGTGAGTCTTACCTGTCCCCTGCGCAGTGTGCTCTATCACTGATTCCTTCTTTCTCTTCTAATTTTTTAAATGCCGATTTTCATCCCTTGGATTACAGGCGTGTGCTGTGCCACCATGCCCAGCTATTTTTGGGTTTTTTTTTTTTTTTAGATAGTTTGAGGCCAGCCTGCTATGAAGTCCAGGCAGGCTTCAAACTTGCAGTGATCCTCCTGCCTCCGCCTCCTTGGGATTACAGGTGTGTGCCATCACACACTTGGTTTAACCTATTATTTTTCTATTGTCTGTTTAATAAAACTATATTAGGCTAAGAGTTAGCAGAAATTGGCACTAAAAATGCTAAAGCCCAAATGTGAAGTTGTTGTCTTATTGGATCATTCCATTTGTCAGCTCAGTGTTTAGGGAGCACTGTTGGGTGCTGTGTAGTATTCTAGACATGGGAGATGGTCAGCTAAGGACCCGCCCTTGTGGGGCTGGAGGAGGAGGGACAGTAATAAGTGACAGTTTATATCTTGCTGGATTCCCTGAAGGCAGAATGTGTGGGTGGGGTGGGCGAGGTGCGCAGGTGGAGGACAGAGTTGTTGGTTTACTTCAGTCGAGGGGTTGAGGGAGGCCTCTTGGAGGAGGAGGTGATACTTGAGCTGAGATTGTAGGATGAGAGAAACCAGCCGCGCTAATATCAGGAGCAGAGCATCCTGGGAAGAAGAGATTCGGAAGGTCTTGTGAAAGCCCCGACTGTGTGAAAAGAGTAGCAGGGTGTCCTGGTGAGCCTGGGGCAGGAGGCAAATAAATGAAGTCAGAGCGTGGCGGGCCCTGCAGGCCTGGCTGGAATGGAAGGGTGTGAGCAGACCTCACATGTCTGTGGGCGCACAGCAGGTCCTTGTTTGGAACGGATGGTTGGGTGTCCTTACCTGGGGCAGTTTTGTCCCACTGCACCCCAGCTGTGTCTCGAGACATGGTGGGTTCCAACAGCTGGAGTTCAGGGTGGTTGTTGGGGGGAGCCCCTAGGCGGAGGACTATACAGGGTGTTTGGAGGCGGGAATGGGGGTGCCCCTAAGCCAGGCTGAGGAGGTGCAGTGCTGGGATCTTGATGTGCTTGGGGTTGGGTGGGCCAGCAGTGTTCATGGCTTTGTGGGCAGCGAGTGGTGTGCCTGGCATCTGGATGGCCCTCGGAGCAGGTCATCCCGCAGCAGAGAGGTCCAGCCCCAGTGACTGGAGCTCCCAGAGGAGTGAGGGCCCTGGGTGCTGGAGGCCATAGAGATGAGGAAGAGGAGGCAAAGTGCTGGTCAGAGCCCAGAAAGGGAGGAAGCAGCTCCGGAGAGGTGTGCTGCCCGGATGGGGCGGCTGGCTGTGCCGCTGGACATGCGTGGCGCCCCTGCGTGGGTCCCCAGCCCGTGATGGCCGGCGCTCTCCCAGTCCCACCTGCAGTGCCATTGCAGATGGAGACACGGGCCTGGGGTGGAGGCTCAGGGTGCCCAGGACGGTGACTGTGGGGTGGCTGCTCTCCCCTGTGAGCTGGAGCCTCCTTCACCCAGGTCCTGTGTTCCTGCAACTTGGAGGAACTAGGGCAGTAGGGGTAGTGGCTTGGAGTTCAGATTCAGAGTGGTTCAGAGTGGTTCCTCGCCTGAAGGAAGCGGGACCCATTTGCTGCCCTGAACAGTCATTGTTCCCAAAAATGTGGTTTTCTTTCCCGCAGCCTCCTCCCACCTCTGCACCCTGAAGAGAAGCGCAGAGTGGGGGCGTTCTCGCGGTAACATTTCCTCCCTGCCAGTCGCGCCTGGCAAGAATAGCTCCTTCCCTCCGCTGGGTGGCCCCTGGGCCCCCTCGTGACACTGCAGGTCTTTCTGTTAGGCGTGGTGCTGTGGGAGCACACAATTCTGTCTTGTGTCATTGTAGGCAGTGGCAGTGGGCAGCCAGGGACTCTGAGGCCTTGCTGCCCTGTCTCCCTGGTTATCGTCCCAGTCTCCAGGGTGCACTTCTTACCTCCCTCAGTGGAGCGAAAGCTTTGGAAATGGAGGTGGTTTTGTGGGCTGGGATTTCAGTTCCTAACAGAAAGAGGATACACTGGGCAGGCAGAGCAGTTGGGAGGTGGGAGGATGCGGAGCAATTCTCTCGTGACCGCCCGGGGCTGAACCAGTGCTTTATGGCTCTTGGTTGTAGCTGTTCCATGTGATGACCTTGACTAGACAGGAGTTGGCTAGGGATGACGGTGAAATTATTATTTTTTAATTCATTGTTTTTGAAGTTATTATCTAACAAAACAGCATTTCAATCAAAAGATACACTGGCACAGGCAAAGTTATGGAGATGGAAAACAGCAGAGATTGCCTTGGTTGAAATGTGGGGAGAGTTTGATTGTAGATTTGGCGGGAATTCTTTCAGAGAAGGAATTGCTCTGTGTTCTCTGGGGGGTAATAACGCCATGTGGATCATTGTTTATGTTAAAATGTGCAGAACTGGGGTTCCCAAATATGAATTTCATTCTCTGAAAATTGAAACTACGCCCGCAACAACCTATCAGGTAGGTAAAAGTCCCATTTTATGGAAGCAGCAGTTGAGGCTTTAAGACACAAAGGATCACATGGTTTGTGGTTGAGTTTGGCCCCGGCTCAGGCCTGTCTGCTGCAGAGTCAGAGCTCTTGGCTGAGATGCCCAGCTGCCGTGTGACAAGGTAGGGCACGCTGACCTCCATACGGTGTCTTCTGTGCCTGGTCAGCAGGTCAGGATTCACTCTGGGTGACAGCACCCAGGACAAAGGGCCCCCTGAAAGAAGTAGCTCTGGCTGGTTGTCAGTCTGTTTGGAATTTCGAGAAAAACAGAAATCGAGGTATTTATACAAGCACTTCTGGATTTTTTTTTTTTTAAGTCGCTATCAGTAGCATTAAATTACAAATACAGCTCAGCAACGTGGCACCTGCCTGGCAGGTGTGAGGTCCTGAGTTCAATTCCCGGTACCAAAAAAATAAAAAGAACAAAGCTGCATATAGGCTAAAGAAATACAACCCAGAATACAAAGAAGCGCAGCCCATGGGTTGTCAGCTGGCTTCTTCAGGACAGTACATTAATGAACTGTGTGATGTGAGCATATGGTGTACGTGGGTGTGGTGTGGAGAGCCGGCTCTTGCCCTGCCACTTTGCTGTCTTTAGCTTTTTCTGTCCTCTGTCAAACAAGAAACCTGAGCCTTGCTGGCTCTTTATGAGCCCCCTTCTGTGATTTAATGGTGATCATAGATCATAAATCTGAATGCGTTCCTGGGGCCAGGTGGGAAGAATGTCTGACGCCGGTTAGACTCTTTTTCTTTGTTTTTAAATTTAGTTGTGGGGATTGAATGCAGTGCCTTCCCCTCTGCCTATTTATTTATTTTTGGTGTTTGGCAACAGGGTCTTGCTGTGTAGTCCAGGCTGGCCTTGAACCTCACGGTGATCCTCCTTCCTCAGCCTCCTGAATGCTGGGATTATAGGTGTGCACCACCACACCAGGCTGCATGTTCTTACCTTGCAGAGGGTGAACATGCCTAGAAGTTTGGTGTCCTGGTAATGACCGGATGCCCCACTGAAGATGCTGACAGCTCACTGTCCCGGAGCGTCTCCGCTTATTTCCCCGCTGTTGCTGACAGGCAGCTGGCCGCCTTTTCTTCCTAAGCATAGAGCCATCACATAGGTGGCAGGGATTCCCGGAGAGAATGGTGCGGAGCTGGTGTAGATCACCCAGATACTGCTGTTGTCTTGACTTCCTCTGCAGTGAATGAGGTGGAAAGATCTCTGCTAAACTGTGATGGATGGATCTGCCCGGCTCCTGTTCCCACTGCTGTTTTGGTGAAGGAGCCGCCATGCTGTCCATGCCTTGCAGTTTGCTGACAGCTTTAGAATAAAGGGAATTCTTTCTCTGTCTTTTTTTTTTTTTTTTTTAACTGAAAAGCAAGTGCTTCAGTGCTGGGCCGTTCTCAGTGGTGGAGTGCTTGCCTGGCATGGGCAAAGCCCTGGGTTTGATCCCCAACATTGCAAAGAGTTAAAAAATGACATCTGAGAAGTAATTATAGTTTTCCTTTTAAAAGGTGATTTTGCTTTTTGCCAGCCCTGAATGCACACGGTACGAGCATTTTCAAAACATCAAGGATGTTTAATGAGAAGTCCACTGGTCTGTAACCTGTTCACTGCTCTCCCGTTTCCCCACATGACCATGGTTCCCGCTTTTAGTCTCCCTGGGGCTTTTCAGAGGTGGAGGCCAGTGATCCTCACTCAGCCTGCGTTTGTTATCCGGGTGACATTTAGCAGTGTCTGCAGACATTTTTATTGTCACCCCTGGGATACGGATGCTATTGGCTTCTGGTGGGTGGAAGCCAGGGATGCTCCTAAACACCTACCACACACAGGGCAACCCCTGGACTCCACCCCACAGCAGGGACTCGCCAGGGCCCCAGAAGCAGCAGTGGCAGTGCTGAGACCCGGAGGAGCACATGCGTGGTTGTTTCTGTTGGCGTTTCCTCCTCTCCCCACACCAGTGCCAGCGTGTTCACCATTTTCTGCTTTCATTGACCAGGTTGGCTTTTCACATCAGTACATAGAAATCTGTGTGGGGCACCCCCCCATTGTCTGTTAGTAGCTATGTTTGTCCTAATTCAGTTTAGAGATAGTGACAAATCGTCTTCCACTGAGTTGGTTCTGACTTGTGCTCCCTGCAGAAATGTAAGATTGTGCCTCTTTCTCTAGCATGGGTATTTTTTTTTTTTAATCCCTGGTTTCTGTTTATAGCCTGAGCTGTCTTCATATCAGCTGAAAAGTTCAAAATGTTGGCACGGGGTGGGTTCTGAAAATATTCTCCATATAGAAGGGCAGGGGTGGAGGGTCCTGAGAAGCTTCTCTGAGCCAGATGAGAGAGTGAAGCTGGTTTTTTTTGGCCCTGCAGAGGAGAAGAACGTTAAGATGTAGCTGAACTTTTGAAATAAGATAATTAGTTTGGCTACAATCCTGAAGGTCTGTGTTTAAGATGTGAATTCAAGTGCTATTCATTTATTTGGTGTTTTATTTGTGCGGGAGTAAATATAAAGCATAGCTTGTTGATTAGAGAAACTTTATTTATTTATTTATTTTTTGGCGGTACTGGGGATCGAACTCAGGACCCTGCGCTTGTTAGGCAGGCGCTTATTCCACTGAGCTATATCCCCAGCCCCAGAGAAACTTTATTTTTTAAAGTATGTGTTTTACCTTTTTTTTTTACATTCTTTTTTCTTTTTTTCTTTTTGTTTTTTCTGTTTTGAGACAGGGTCTTGCTATGCAGTTCAGGCTGGCCTTTGAGCTCACTCTGTAGCCCAGGCTGGCCTCGAACTCACAAGAATCCTCCTGCCTCAGCCTCCTGAGTGCTGGGATTACAGGCGTGTGCCACAACCTCCAGCCTTTTTGTTTGTTTTTGTCTTGATTATGAACATCCCAGCATTAGCTTTGTAGGGTGAAGTTGAGGGGTTGCGTCTGCATTGCCTTTTACAATTCTCACACCCAGGCCTTCCCCGGCCCCATGAGGCCACATCTCTCAGGGCATCATGATTTTCTAATGCCCTAGAGGCAGGTTCAGTGTGCAACCAGGGCTCGCAGTTGTGGGTTAATGCAGGGTACGACGAAGCTCTGAGCCAAATCTGGTCCCATCTGTGTTTGTAAATAAAGTTTCACTGAGACCCAGCCCTGATCCTCATTTGTTCATGTGTTGTGGATGGCTTTACAGTGGGACCGGTAAGGCCTTTACAGACAAAGTTTGACCTCTGCTGTTGCAGACTTTTGGGGTAACTGTGGAATCTGTAACTTCATGGAAAGTGTTTTCATGAGATGCTCCTTTTCCAACCTTCTTCCTGAGAATGCTGTGTTTAGCCTCTGCAATTCAGTGTAATGTTTAGTTCTTGAAAGTGGGATTTCAGGATATGTGTCATCCCCTGTTCCCTTTGCTGTGACAATTGGAGCTTGGCCGTTAGGTCCGTAGCCTCACATGTTCCAGCTGCTCCTTAGCCTGGTCCTTCGTCCCTTCTTTCTGTTTTCCTGCTCCCTGTTCTTTCCCTAGCTGTTTTAGCTCTCGTGCTCCATGAATGGTCTGTAGGCTGCTTCAGAGTTTTGCAGATGGGGTCGTTGTAGGTAAATAGTTCTCTACTTTCTCCAGTAAATGTGCGGGAATATTCTTCCCCTCTCAGAGGCTGCAGCCCTCTCCCTGACAGCCTCTCCGGAAAGCCGCCTGACCCGTGTTCAGGTGCACACACAGATGAACACAATGTGAGTGTGTGCCCTTGCACGTGAACACTGTGTGTGCGCACAGATATGTACACGTGAACACATTTGTACACACAGGACTTTTTTTTTTTTTTTTTTTGTACCGGGAATCAAACTGAGGACTTTGTATTTGCCAGGCAGGTGCTTATGCCACTGAGCTATATCCCCGGCTCCACCCAGGACCTTTTGGGTGCTGGTCTTGAATATACGGATGGCCTTGATGCAGGCCTCTGAATACTTACCTCTAGAATCTCAGGGTGGGGGGACCCCACACGTGTTTTGGAGAGAGAGCAGCATCTCCCATTGCCTGCCTTCTGGATCTTTGTAGACCCCTCACTCCACACACACACACACACACACACACACACACACACACACACACATTCTTTTGGGTACTAGAGGCGGCAGCAGAGGCAGGAAAGGAGCTGAGACTTGAGAGCTCGCTCACTGGCTGGAATCTGCCCCTGCTGACTGTGCAGAGCCCTTGGCAGAAATACGGAGGGGGCCTTGGGCCAAGCCGTGGGCAGAAGCTTTTGCCTGGGATCCGGCCTGAGGAACCTGGCTCTTCCCTGAGAAAACCTATGAGTCGCAGGTTAGTGTCCAGGGCAGATCTCCTTACCCTGGCCCCTCTGTAGCTGCTCTCTGCGTAGGTCGAAGGATCGCCTCCCTTTCTAGTTTGAAACCCAACTCAAATTGGGTTGATTAAAGAAGAAAAATGAAGTCTGTGTGATAAACAGGCACACCCAAATACCCCCACCTCAGGGTGTCCTCTGAGGGCTCTGCGCTGCTCTCGGGCAGAAGCTCCCAGATCTGGGAAAGAGTTAAAAGTGTGCCCTGGCCAGGCAGCTGTTGGTGTATGTGTTGATGTTGACACTGAACATAACACTGTAACCTTGGCTTTCGAGGAGTCCAAATGAGGCCAAGTTCTAGAAGACAGGACCATCTGGCTGCGATTGTCCACTTTAAATATTGAAAGAAATCCACACCCCAGACAGTTGTTTAGTGGATGATGTCAGCCCACCACAGGTGTTTATGCAGCCCTTGTCTTTAAGGCTCTCAGCCTGTTGGGCGGGATACTGGGGGGGGGTGACCAAAGCTGGCCCGTGGCTTTCCCACCTTGAGTTCTGAAGTCACGTGTCTGCTCAGCCTTTGCCAGGAGGAAGGGTGGTGGTGAGCGCTGCACGTTTATCCCAAGTGCCTGATCTCACGGGGCTGTGATGGTGTCTTCCAGATCGCAGCAAAGCCGAGATGGACCTGAAGGAGCTGAGTGAGTCGGTCCAGCAGCAGTCGGCCCCGGTACCCCTCATCTCTCCCAAGCGGCAGATTCGCAGCAGGTTCCAGCTGAATCTGGACAAGACGATAGAGAGTTGCAAAGCACAGTTAGGTACGTCTCTCGGTCTGCGGGTGGCAGTGTTATTTGTAGGGTTGTCACCCTGATGAAATAAAGGTTGAATCCTGGCTGCTGTTAGCAGCTGCTTTGACCTTGAACCATTTTTTCAGATACAGTGTATTTCCACCCAGGGTACAGTTTTACAGACTTGCTAGCTAATTCATTACTCAGGAGGGCTCTTTCAACTCAGCAGTGTTGATTCTTTTGCAAACCCAGGGTGCAGGTTTGCAAGGGGTTGGGTGCTCAGTTTACCTCTGTTTCCCCTCCGTGCAGGGCAGTGTCTCAGTATCGCCCCAAGTTTTCTACCATTGTCTAGTGTGGAGCCCCTTCCCTGCAGGCTGGGCCAACCCTCCCCCCTCTCAACCTGGCACCCCCACCTGGCTTGTATACCGTCACCTCCCTTCCTTCTCCTGCGCTGCCCGCCTTCACACTGCCTGCCTGCCCTGCCTTCCCTAAGTCTGAGTGCAGGCCTCATCCCTGCCAGGAAGTCTCCCCTGACTGGAGCCCCTCTATGGCCTGCTTCCCTGCCCAGAAGACTAAGTGGTCCCTCTGGTGGAGAGTAACCCTTCTGTTCTAGGCTGGAAGTGCCTCAAGGGCAGGGCTTATCTTACAAGGATTTGCCTTCTGTATGTACTGCTCTTGTGCACATGGTAGATGCACTGGGGATATTGAATAAGTGAATTAAGCCAGGAGTGCATGTACACAGCAGCGAGGGACAGCTGGATTCCAGCAGAGAGAACCATTCAGAGGTGAGGTTTCCAGCATCTCTTAGATCTTTGAGAACAATGCTATAGTTGGGGGTCATTTGGGCTTGTTCCAAAGACATTATTTTGGGACACTGCAGACTTGTGTCCCAAAGTGGCCAGATCTGCTCCTTCTGTGGAAGCCGGCCACATTGATTATTAGGTACAATCTCCTGATCTGGGAATTGGGCAACAAATTCTAAGTTAAAAATAGCAAAAGCAAACAGATGCTTTGTGAGCAGACCTTTGCTTCCCTAGTGAAAGGTGTCTGCTGGCCTCATGGGCTCAAGGGCTGAGAGCTTGCGCCCTCTGGTTGAAGCTTTGTGTTGCTTCTTGAGCTCTGGACAGTGGGTGAAGGACATTAATGCTTTGGGACCCAATGGGGAGGAGCGCTGGTTTGGGTTTGCTTTGTCTCTTAGCGCGTGTCCCGTCTCTGGGCCTCTGTTCTCTGATGTGTAAGTTGAATTAGTTTGGACAGCTCACCTCTGCTAACCTACCCAGCTCTCTCATGCTCTGTACCAGGGAGTTAGCAGTGTCGCAGAGCTTTAGCTCTTGAGCTTCACACTAGTGTAACAGGCCACACATCCCCTCTGAAGGTAACTGAAGCCCTCTGCAGACGCAGTTTCTGCAGGTCCGCTCTAGACATTTGCTGCTGTAGTTCACTGCTGATTTCACCTGGCTATTGTGATGCGGTTTGCCCTGTATTCTGGTATTTAGCATGGAAAATGTTTGCGTTTTGTGATCTCGCTCTTTACTTTGTGACTACGCCCCATGCTGGGTTTTGTCTTTGAATTTAGGCATAAACGAAATCTCAGAAGATGTCTATACGGCTGTAGAGCACAGCGACTCAGAGGATTCCGAGAAGTCAGACAGTAGCGATAGTGAGTACATCAGTGAGGATGACCGGAAAACCAAAACCGAACCGGAAGACCCGGAGGACAGGGAGGGGAGCCAGGTGGACAAAGAGCCATCCGCCGTCAGAAAAAAGCCCAAGCCCGCAAACCCAGTGGAGGTCAAAGAGGAGCTGAAAGGCACTTCGCCAGTCAGCGAGAAGGCAGACCCAGGGCCAGTCAAGGACAAGGCCAGCCCTGAGCCCGAGAAGGACTTCGCAGAAAAGGCGAAACCATCACCTCATCCCACAAAAGATAAGCTGAAAGGCAAAGAAGAGATGGATTCCCCAACGGTGCATTTGGGCCTGGACTCGGACTCAGAGAGCGAGCTTGTCATAGATTTAGGAGAAGACCATTCTGGGCGAGAGGGTCGAAAAAATAAGAAGGAATCCAAAGAGCCATCTCCCAAGCAGGACGGTAAGTCCTTACAGTGTTTCCCATTCCTCCACTTGGGGTCAAGTCCCAGCTTGCGTCTGTGGTATCAGAGGCGACAGGACCCCCCCAGCACCACGAAGGAGGCACAGCAAAGCTGTAATCGAAGTGAGGTCCCCAGCTGACTATGGATCAGGACCACTGCTTACACGCAGGCCTGTCTTACCTGCTAGCTCCCAGCACGACCAACTGTGATCCCAGAAACATGAGTCTTTTAGAACATGTTTGTTGCTTCTAGCAAAGTCAGGTTTGCCTGAGTCCCTGCTGTACTGATACGCTCATTCATTTGGCTAAAATGTTAACATTCAGGCATTTGACCGGGCTCAGGTGGTGGGACGCATTCATTGCGAAGGTCTTAATGGGTTCAGCTGTTCCCTTCCCTCCGTGCTGCCCAGGCATTGGGAGGTATATTTTCTTGGCACAACATGAAACTGTTTGGGTAGGTGACACCAGAATGCCAAAGAGCTTCGTGGAGCCCTGGGAATGGGAGGGGTTTGCGTGGTGGGCTTGGCTTTAAGGCATCTGACCCCAGGGTTCCTCCACCTTATTCCACTACCACGTTTGCCTTGTGGAATTCTTTGGCGTGTGCCTTGGAGGATGCTTAGGAGCATTGCTGGCCTCTACCCACTAGATGGCAGTAGTACCCACCCAGGCTGTTAAAATACCTGTTTATTGACAGAATCCCCTGAAGGCCAGCCTGGATTGAGACCATTGCTTGCATCTCAGCAGCCTCCTGCTGCTGCTGTTCTGCTGTGAGGCAGCAGTGCTGTCCAAAGCCCTGCCAGCCCCTCCAGCAGGAGCGAGTCTAGGTTGGGAAGGATGTCCTTTCCCTGCCAAGGTCGTCTGCATGCTTTTCCAGTTGGTTTGGCACGTGGGTGGAGCGGGGACTGTGACAGGCCCAGGAGAATGTAGAAGGCTTCACAAGGACCCAGGAGAAACACTGCCTCTGGGCAAGTTAGAGGTCGTCGCTACAGAGCCGCAGGCACTTTGTGGGGTGCTCAAGGCCTAGCGAGGCTTTGTTTCTCACTGCACCTTTCTTCTGACGGGAGCGAACTTCTCACCCACACCCTCCAGTGATGTATAAGTCTGTGTCCTTGGGAGTTTTCTCAGCCTGGCAGCATAAAACAAGCCCTTGATGTACCCACAGCCCCTAGCTGGCGTGTGCAACTTGGCTGTTCTGGAACCTCTGTTGTTAAGGGAGACAGGATTCCTGCAACTCAGGAAGAGAGGAGGAGAGGTCTCTGGGTGGTGCAGGGCAGGAGAGAAGTGAGTGGGGCAGAGAGGCGGGCGTCAGGCCTCCAGGAGCCGTCCCGGTTTATGGTGGAGTGGTTGTGGTGGGGTTTGAGGCGGTACCTCAGGCGCGGTAGGAGTGGCACTCACTCTGCGAGGCCTGTGGGAGTGCTTGTGCGATAGTGTTCTTGTGTTTGTCTCTTCCATTCTTTCTGGAACAGAGCTTTTGATTGGTTGGTTTTATGCCCCTTCCTTTGCTAGGAAGAGTTTGCAATAGATTGATATGGACACATCACCATGAAATAGAATGAAAACAGAACTCCGTGGAAAAGCAGAACTAAAGGACAGTGAGTGGTCTAAGGAAAGGTTTTATACAAAAGCAGGTCTAATTCCAGTTTTCAGAGTTAGTGGAGCTCTGAGCTTCCTAGCAGTGAGAATCCAAAGAGAAACAATTTTTAGAAGATCTCTCACATTCCAAAAATTTAAAAGCATTCCAGTTGATTCAGAGAAGTAGAGGTTGTCCTCGAATGATGCTTGAAGGAAGGACCCTTCTCCAGGAGCTGTAGTAGATGGTGGATGATGTTTTAGAACATAGTTCACAGAGCAGCTTCCCGGGGCTTAGCGCAAACCCAGCTGGTCTTAAATCCAGAGTGCTCGAGGTGATCTAGGTGGGTCCTGAAGAATGGGCTGTCTCAGGCGCTGCAGTACAGCACCTTACCACCGTGCGCGTTCACTTCTGAGTTGATTAAATGAGGGACATTTTGGAGTGAGCTGTGGTAACTCCCAGCTAATCCTCAGCCCTGAGTGCATCGGGTGGGGACACTGCGGATCCTTGGAGATGGTTCAGGGGGGCCTGACGCCCGCCTCTGTGCCCTCCTCGTTCTTCTCTCCCTCCCCGCACCACTCAGGACCTCCCCTTCGCTCCTCCTGAGCAGCTCTTACAGCTGGTGATCTCAGGCCCGGGTGACAGGAGTTCTCTTCCTAATTCTGCCACTCTTCCCTTGTCGAGGCAGCCTTCCATCCTTCCCCAAGGGTGTGGTAATTCTCTCAAAAAGTCCTCCCCTGGCCAGGCACGGTTGTGTGCATCTCGGATCCTAGCACTCTGGAAGGCTGAGGTAGGACAATAGTCAGTTTGAGACTTAGTGAGACCCTGTCTCAAAATGTAAAATAAGATGTTTGGGGTTATAGCTCTTTCTTTTTTTTAAATATCTCTTTGTGAAAGCCTTAAATTCAATCCCTAGTACCGTTTTTAAGAGTTTCTCCTTTTTTGTCTTCTTTAAAATAGGGTTTCACTGTACAGTTCAAGCTAGCTTTGAACTTTGTAGCTCAGGCTGGAGTTGAACTCACAACAGTCCTCCTGCCTCAGTCTCCTGAATGCTGGGATTACAGGCAGGCGTGCACTACCACACCCGGCTAAACATTTTTCCCTTTATATGTAAAACCAGTGACACATTCTGGAATAATTTGGTGGGAGAGCTTCTGGGGTACTGACCCTTTAAGGAATTTATGCTTTGGGGAGGTTATGATTTGATTATATACTCTAAATTTCTAGGACAAAATTTCCTGTAGCTTCTTTTACTCTCCCCTCCATAAGGCATCAGAATTTTCTATAAATTATATCATGTTAGTAACTAAGCGATAACTCTACCCCAACAGTGTTTCAAGCCTGGAATCTTTTCTGATTCCAGCCATCCTCCTGACCCCTTTTAAATTATAATAATATAATATATTTGGAAAAGAGTCAGCCAGCCAGCATGGGCACTACAGAGTAGTCTCCTCTGCAAAGCTGGTTGTTTGCTTTTGTGGCATTTTTGTGGATGTCCTTTGCCCAAGAGGGGGTCAGGGCAGCTAAACACCAATAATAATATAGTTTTTTCCCCTCAGGAGCAGAAAAGGGAGGCATTAGAGGTGATTCTGCTGGTTAGAACCCCTGCCAGACACTGTGTCTCAGCCTGGCTTGTAGAGGGACCCTGTTGCACCTGTCCACTGTCCCCAGAGCCTGCAGGGCCGTGTGCAGTCCCTGCAGTGCCCTGGGAAGGACCAGCGGTGCTCAGGACAGGAAGAACTCTTCTTTCAGCCCCACTGGAGTCTTGGCCTCCAGCTGGGGAGCAGGAGGGCTGTGCAGACGCAAGCTGCGGGGGCAGCTGTCTCTTCCCTCCTTCACGTCCTCACGTGCGCAGCTCCTGGGGACCCTCTCTGGAGTAATCTTGCTCATGTCTTTTCTGGGTGATGGACATCTCAGAAACATCAGGCATAACCTTTGGGAAGGACCCAGTTGTCGAGCATCATCT
Organism: Dinomys branickii; assembly: GCA_004027595.1. Taxonomy (NCBI): domain Eukaryota; kingdom Metazoa; phylum Chordata; class Mammalia; order Rodentia; family Dinomyidae; genus Dinomys; species Dinomys branickii. The sequence continues at coordinate 33,422 of PVLD010010517.1, forward strand.
TAAGTTGGTGGCTTGGGCAGAGTGGAGGTGGAATTCTCACCTAACCTGCCGCTGGGGCCTCTGCAGCTGTAACCAAACCCCCCCTAAATGAACAGCCTCATGGGTACCCCTCCACATCGCTTGATGCTTCGGGCTCTTGCCTGCCTTCAGCCTCTTCTCTAGTGCAAGGCTCCCTGTTCCTGGATGTCTTGGTGGTTGCTCTTCCCTCCAGTCTGCTTTCCGCCTTCTGGAATCCTGGCCCTTGGTCCCCCTCGCACAGACCTGGCCCACAAAGCTGCAGCTTCAGATTTGAGTCCACATCTGCCGGGCTTGCCGCCCTCACGTCCTTCTGGGTTAATTATTGACTTAGTATTTTTAGTGAAGGCAACTCAGTTAAAATTAAATTCATTTTAGGCTCAAACTTGACCCCTACCCAGCAGGAAAACCAGTATGGTGCACTGTACACATAGAAGCCGGTGGCAGGAACAGATCCAGTGCAGGCTGGAGCTGTGCTGCTTGAGTTCCAAAAGCATTTGTGTTTGGAGAAGGTCCTGGGGTCTGTGCAAGTTCCTTTTGGTGTTAGGTTTGAGGCCATCAGGAGCACCCTGAGGCTTGTCCTGAAGGGTTGTAGAGGAGAAGATGATTATCTCCTTGAAGGTTGGGGAGCCACCGGGTTCTGTGGGTTAGGAGGGGTAGGCTCCCTAACATTTGCTGAAGGGTTTCTGTCTCATCTCTGGGTAGACTCCAGCTGGTTCTTCCTTCCTCCCTCCCTCCCTCCCTCCCTCCCTCTTCCCTCCCTCTCTTTCTCTCTGTCTCTCTCCTGTCCTCCTCTCTCTCTCTCTCTGTCTGTCTCCCTCTCTCTGTCTCTCTCTCTCTGTCCAGGGTCTTGCTATGCAATTCAGGTTGGCCTTGAGCTCACTTTGTAACCCAGGCTAGTCTTGAACTCACAAGGATCCTCCTGCCTCAGCTTCCTGAGTGCTGGGTTTATAGGCGTGTTCCTCCATGCCCAGCTTAGCTGGGCTTTCTTGAGGTGCTTACCACATTCTAGGGGAAAGTGGAGCACGGGTTCCTTCACCTGCTACCTCTTCGGCTAGTTTGTGGCCACCCGGGGGGCAGGGCTGGGTCTTGGTCACCTCATTCCCCCTGGGTAATGATGTAATCTCTGCTGGGGTGATTGCAGCCTGTCGAATCCTGTGATTTTCCTGGCCTTGGTTGATTTTACCCAGCACTCAGCAACATAGAGTCCCCACAGCAGGACCTGAGTCGAACCTAGTTTTTATTTGTTTTCACGCTTTGGCTGTAGTTGTAGGTAAAGTGCCACCGTCCACCACGGCAACAGGCAGCCAGTCTCCCCCCGAAACGCCAGTGCTCACTCGCTCTGCCGCCCAAACCCCTGCAGCCGGCGTCCCAGCAACCACCAGTGCGACTTCCACGGTCACGGTCACGGCACCGGCCAACGCTGCCACGGGGAGCCCAGTGAAAAAGCAGAGGCCGCTTTTACCGAAGGAGACCGCCCCGGCTGTGCAGCGGGTCGTGTGGAACTCGTCAAGTAAGTTTCAAACGTCCTCCCAAAAGTGGCACATGCAGAAGATCCAGCGCCAGCAGCAGCAGCAGCACAGCCAGCAGCAGCAGCCTCAGTCTTCCCAGGGGACGAGATATCAGACCAGACAGGCTGTGAAAGGTACCGCCACCCCTGCTCTCTGTGGCACCTGCTCTCTTTTTGCCACACGGACAAGAGAAAAACCATCGCTGTTTTATTTTTATTTTTTAATTTTTCAATTTTTTTTGGTTCCCATTTGTGTCCTGGCCGTTGTGTCCTAAAGGCCTTTTACATTCCATTTGGCGTTATTTTTTAAAAAATTGATTTGTACCTAGCCTTTTAACTTTAAAATTTTTTTTTCGTTTTATGAGTGATACATGCATAGAATACTTTTAGAGAGGGGACAGAACATTTATAAAAACTTGAACGTTGTCTCCTTTGCCTTCCATTTCATTCTCCTCTTTTCCTCAGCAACCTCAGCCAGCTGTTGTCAAACCCCTTCCTATGCATGTGTATTTTTATATATGTGTGTGTGTGACACCGTCAGTACGACCTTATTTTTCCTTTTTTAAAACTTAAAAAATGGTACCATGATTTCCTTTTTTCCCCCATCAGCATGTTTTGGAGGTCTGTCTGTGTCAGTGTCCTGTTCTTCTGGACTGCTGCGTAGCATTCCGTAGTGTGTTCAGAGCATTTTCCTGCTGGTGGGCGTGGAGCTGGCCTGTAGGTTTTTCCTCTCTTAAAGAGTGCTGCAATGAATGTACTGTATAAGTTTCCTTACGCACGGAACGATTCTCTTGGCATTATTTTGGAAACAGGATAGTGTGAAAAGCTGGTAGCAAAGTTGCCTGAAAGCTAGAGGTTTGCCACACGCACGGAATAAATCCACATCAAGAGCCACACGTGGAAATTGCTAAATCAAACTCCCAGCAGCAATGCAGAATGCTCTATAAGGGCAAAAAAGTGCTGATCTGATTGGGACGGGCCTGCCCAGGTTTGTGAGACTGGTACAGGTGTCATTGCTCAGGGAAACCTGCATCTCGGGCTTGATACTGGGGCTCCTGGATTGAAACGGCTGTAGTGAGTTGGATCCCGGGCAGCTGCAGGATGTGAGGTCGAAGGTAGCAAGATCTTAATCAGGTCCCAGTGAAACTCTTCAGGGATAAGGGCTGGGGAACAAGGAAGAAGGACCGCTGGCTTGATCCTGCTGTTTAAAGTTGGTGGGGTGGAACAGAAGCTGCGGCAGCGGAGGTTAGGCCCACACCCCATGGCCTGTCTCCATATCCCATAAGCCTATGCGCCTTCCCACGGGGGCTCAGGTGGTACCAGAAGGATACTGTGGGCTATAAGGTCCTTGGGTTCTAGATTGCCTGTGTCAAAGTGAAGCCTAGTTAGAGAGGTAAGGGCAGATTTTAATTAGCCATAAACTATTTTATCAGCTAAGGTGGTAAGCACAAATTTGAATCAGGAGCATACTGTCACACCACTGGTTGTGTGGTAAGGGGAGATTTGAAACGGTAGTGTGTTAAAGTATGAAGGAGGACTCCAGCATGAACTCCACTTGCTTTGATTTGTGCAGAGGTAATAAATAGACCTTTCTTTTTTCCTTTTTTGCTGTGCTGGGAATTAAACACAGGGCCTTCTCGCTGAGCAGCATCCCCACCCCTTTAAAGTTTTTGTTTGTTTTTTGAGACAAGAGTCTTGCTAAGTTGTTAAATTGCCTAGGCTGATTGTAACTGTGATTTTTCTTTGTTTTCTTAATTTTAATGCTGGGGATTGAACTCAGGGCTCTCTACGCTGAGTGTAAATGCTCACTGTACCACAGAGCTAGGCTCTGCTCCTCTGATGATGGAGATTTTAAGGTGGAACAAGGCAGTGAGTGGGTCTGAGTAGGGGCTCAGGAGAGACTAGAAGTTGGACATCACAGAAAGCGGAAAGGGTGACAGCAGGCAGTGGTTAGGCCTCTGCCTTCCCATGGGTCCTGGGAGACAGGGACCCCACCTTCTGCTGTTGGCAGCCTGGAGCTTTCTCAGGCAGTACTTTAAGGGGGCCCGGGCCATCTTGCCACATAACCCTGAAAGCTGGAATAGTTAGTTCAAGCCTGGGCCCAGTGGAGAACAGAGCTTGGAGGAGTCTGTCTAAGAGCCGGGTCAAGGTGAGAATCTTTGTGACTTGAAAGTAGAAAAGTTCACTCAGCATGTGTGAGGGTTTTCCCTTCCACCCTCGTACGCTACTCCTCATCCTGCTCCGCCAGGGTAACCAGGACCCTTTGCCTTCCTAGCTGTCCAGCAGAAAGAGGTCACGCAGAGCCCGTCCACATCCACCATCACCCTGGTGACCAGCACGCAGCCGTCACCCCTGACCAGCTGCACTGGTGCCAGCAGCACCCTTGCGTCTTCGATCGGCGCCGACTTGCCCATCGCCACAGCCTCTGCCGACGTCGCCGCAGACATCGCCAAGTACACTAGCAAAGTGAGTGGCCGTGGCCGGCGGGGTGTTGGAGGCGGGCTTCCCGGTGGGGGCCCTGAGGGCTCTAACTGCCAGGTCACGAGGGTGTGTCGGGGAGAAGACCCTGTTTCTAAAGTGTGACTGCTGGGTTCTCACATTCGGGTCTCCAGTTAGTTCGTAATAGAAAAATACACACTAGAGTGATCCTTACTCCAAGAGAGCATAAACTGTAAGGTCAGTCTAAAAAACTCAAAACATTTCTGCACCTGCCTTTGACTTACAGTCTTTTTTTTTTTTGATACCTGGAATCAAACTCAAGACCTTCTACTTGCTGGGCAGGTGCTGTGCCGCTGAGCTATATATATCCCCAGTCCCATAAAATGCAAAATAGGGTTGCTCTTCAGAATTCAAATTGCTCATTAAGGACAGATTTTCCTTAAAGTGCTGAAAGGAACAGCTGACTGCGGTGGGGTGGTTTGTACTTACAGGTCACGTGAGATTGACAAAGCAAGGGGTCTGCCCTTCGGTTATTGCCGGAACACAGGTAGACTAGGGAGCTTGGGGATCCCCTCCCACAGGTTGTCCATCCTCAGGGGCACAGTCTTTGTCCTTGGCAGAATGGGCAAATTGCCCACAGTGTGTCATTTTCGGGCACTCAACGTGGCCTGCTCTTGCGATTTACCAGGTACCTGTGGGGTCATTGCTGAGATTAGGAAAATAAAATGCCACGGTTCTCCTGGGCACCGTGAGGGCTCTCTGGGGTGAGGTGCTGATTCCCCTCGCACACTCCTCAGGCACCATAGTGACACGGGAGCCCTGGCTCTGACAGAGGCGGGGAGTCTGACTGGCTGCTCCCCACCGAGACTGGAAAGGTGCCCGGCATGGAGTAAGTGTGTGCTCCGTAAGTTGTTGAGTGAGTGCGTGTTGCCTACCTCTCTTTGGGGGTAATTACTATGACTAACTTAATAGCCAGTGAGCAATCTACTTCTATTCAGTAAATACGCTGCATGGTAATACGTAGTAGCGAACTACATAGTAATAATAATAGCGATGAACTACATAGTGCTAGCTACGTACAGAGCAATGCATACATACGTAGTAATAATAACACAGTATTCATAACAAGGTATATATGTACATACATAGTAATAATAATTCTTTACTAAGGAGCAAATTATTGATTAGTTACTAACGAGTAAACGTCAAGTTTATAGAGAGTAGGTGAAGAGGTTTTGTTTTAGAAGGGGTCAAGTTTTGTTATGAAGAGCTGCTTTAGTATATTGAGTTCAAGGTAGAATTCTTAAAATCTGGATCGTGAGATACACATGTAATTTTTTTCTCAGTGTTTTTTTTTGTTATTGCTCATTTTCCTTTTTTTTTAAATCATTTTTTCTCTTTTCATTTTCCTTTTTAATCCTTGTAGCTAGCTGGTATTGTTATCTGTAGCTACACGTTAGAGATCTACAATATTTAGCAATTTAAGCTAGCACTCACCTCTGTGATCTTTCAGTTTGTGTGTGTCAGGAGTCAGGGCCTGGTACGTATTTTCTGGGTGGCCACTCCCGCTGGGAGCTCGTAAGGCGGCCCAATGGGAAAGGATCCACTCCTAGACTCTCTTGGGGGTCACAGGCGGGATCCACACGCACTTGCTCAGGAGCCCCACAGCCTGAGCGCTTGCTTCCTAGAGCCTGGTGGCCACAGGAGAGCTCCGTTACTTTGCTTGTTCCATGGTAGAAGCGGGGCCGGCCCTGCACACAGGAGGAAGGACGCATGCGCACAGGAACCGCATGCGCACAGGAACCGGAGAGTCAGGGTCCCCAGGAGCCCCGGTAGGCGTGGTCCGTCCTGGGCGGGACGCAAGTGGCAAAGGCTGGTGTCCACCTGGTGACTGCTCTGGGCCGCGCCCTGTTCAGAGCACTCCTTGTCAGTTACTTCACAGTCTTCGTGACCAGTTGACGAGGTCGGTGTTACCATCGTTCCGGATTTGTGGGTGAGGAAAGTGAAGCCCCCCCAAGGCTGTGCAGCCGGTCTGGGGTCCGCAGCGGCTGAGTGGCAGAGCTGTAGCATGCAGGGCAGTGGCCAGGCTTTAGATAGTGTGTGCTCAACCTGGCTGGAGCTGCCTGCGAATGCAGAGCAGGCTGCTCACGGGATGTGTTCAGGGTCCGCAGACTTCCTCGCAGCTCTCCCCAGCAACTTCACGCAAGCTTCTACGTGGCTAATGAGGTGATGGATCCTGTGCCTGGGACCTAATTTAGTTTCTTAATTATTGTGCCTGTCCTTCTTTCCAGGAAAATGTCTTTTTTTTTGGTGATACTGGGGATCGAACTCAGGACCTTGCTATTGCCAGGCAGGCGCTTATTCCACTGAGCTATATCCCCAGCCCTTTTTAATTTTTTGTTTTTTTTCCAGGGAAATGTGAACCATCTGAGAGACTCCAAGGTTCAGAACAGGAAGGATTTGGCTAGGCAAGGTGGTGCACACCTGTAATCTCAGCACTCTGGGAAGCTGAGGCAGGAAGATCTTGAAAGTTTTGAGCTCAGCCTGCTCAGCTTATTGACAGTGAGACTCTATGTCAAAATTAAAAAGATGAAAAATGAAAAGGGCTGAGGATGTAGCTCTGCGTTCAATCTTTAGTACTGGGAAGAAAAAAAAAACCTAGAAGGATTTGCGGGTCAGATAATTCTCGCCATTTGTAACTGTTTTCTTTCCTTCTCACATGATAATAAATTTGACTAAAATTTTTATTTAAACACAGTTCATTTTACTTTAATCAACTCAGCTTAAAAGCTTAAATAAAAGTTTAATCCCACCTGATTAAACTTCTGTGTCAAGGTTCAAGGCCCAAGTCCATTTTCCCCTTTCTGAAAAGGGGGAGTGTGCTGAAGATAACAGCAGTAAACCGAGTCTCGCTGGCTCCAGTGTGCTGTAAGATCTCACGGGAATTACAGGTGTTGTTTTTTTCCAGACTGAAGAAGTGGCTGCTGTTGCCTAAGTAGCCTGTGACTGTTCTCAGTCCCTGGTTTCACGCACTATTGATTTGGTCCAAGTTCTTTATTTACAAATGGATAAACTGAGTCCTGCCGGGTGGATCTGGCTTGTAGTTTATACTAAGCCCTTCTAAACTGCAGCCATTGAAATCTGTCACCTTCTGCGGCCCCCTTTCCTCTTACAGTAGGGAATAACCTGTCCTTTTTTTTTTTTTTTTGATACTAGGATTCAAACTCGACCTTGCGCCATCCAGACAGGTGCTTGTGCCGCTGAGCTGTCTCGCCAGCCGTGACCTGCCTTGATAAATGCTTTCCTCATAGTTTACAGAAATGAACGTTGGTGACTGGAGATGGGAGTAGAACTCTCTTGTCTCCTGGGTGACTTGCAGTTGAAGAGCTACATTTGTGGGTTTTGGCACAGGGGCACTTTTATTAACGTTGAGTTCTTTGCTATATTTGGAAGTAAAAGGCAGCCCACAAACCCATGATATCTTGAAAGTGGAATGTGAGCATTGCATTAGGAACGTATTGATTTCCATCCAGTTTCTGAAGTTGTCTCAGAGTGGTTTGGTTATGTTTTTTATAGCGACATGATGGGGGCAGTGGGAGTTGGGGGTGTGTGACGAACGAATGTTGCACAGAACAGCGAGTGTCCATGCAGGCAGCTGCCTGCTGTGGCCCCTGCGCCCTGGGGGGGGCAGTATGGAGATCTCGATAGATTCTTCATTCACTGGACTCATTTGGGGTGAGGTTGAGCTTGGCAGGAGTGAGCAGTTGCAGGCTCATACAAGCGTGTTTTTCTGCAGCAATGTGATGGACAGAATATTCACCTCTGCAGCGGGTCTGAAGCCAGCCAGTCTCTGCTGCATGGTTTTCTTATTTAATGCTTGTGTGCAACCTGCACTGGGGCACTGCTGTTACCTTTGGTTTTTCTGCAGGGAAACAGACGTAGAGAATGCAGATGGTAGGAAGTAGCGATGGGGAGAAAGGCATCTGGTGTGAGGGTGCGCTTTGTCCTGTCTGCCACGGAAGCAGGGAGCATGGGAGAGGGAGAGATCGCCAGCAGGTGGGCGGGCCTGGAGTGTTGTCTGCGCCCCCACCCCGTTCTCCCTTCTCCCTGGGGTCTGATGGTTGAGGAAAGAGGGTGGGAAATAAGCTGGGAAGGCAGTGGCTGAGGAAAGGCACCAAGATTACAAAGCAGCAGCATGCACTGAGAGAGGAGTGAAGGACTCGCCCCCGCTGCAGCGGGCTGGGAGCGGGGGTGCGCACTGAGTCCTGTGAATTGCCAGAGCCTGTTCATATACAGTGTCCAAAGCAAGAAAATCTAGAGACAGAAAGCAAATCAGTGGTTGTCAGGGAGACCAGGGGAGATGGGGGGATAGTGACTAAGAGAGAAAGAGTTCTTTTTTGGGGGCAGTAAAAGTTCTAGAATTGTGATGACAGACACAGATTCAAATATACTGAAAGCCATGGGAAAAAACTTTTCTTCCCTTTTTTGGATGCCACGAATTGTGTTGTCTTAGTCCTTGTGGAGAAGGACATTCTTTAGTTACTTTTTCAGTGTATTAGCTCAGGCCTGACCAAGCCATTTGATTGATTGGTTGCGGAGGAAGTCTAGCAAAAGCACTAGTGTAAAAGGAAATGATTGCAGGACGTGTGTCCCTGTGGAAAGCTGGGGGACAACACTAGATTCTTTACTAAGATAGGCCGGAAGGAATGATAACATGATGGCTACCTAGTCAGGTCTTCTTTCTGTGCTAATTGAGTTATATTGTCCTTGCTAAACCTGCTGATACCCTCCTCTTTGCCCAGCTGCTTCCTTTGTTCTTTCTCAATCAAAGGTTACTAAAAATGGGAATGGGGCTACAGTCCAAGAGGCTGCAAACCCCCTGATTCCAGAATTACGCCTCTCTTGTTTTTCTTTTTTCTCTTGATTTTTGTTTCATCTGTGGCACCTTATTCTCGGGACCTGTCAACCCAGACAGAAATGGATTACAGACCAACAGGTCCTCAGGACCCATGCATCATAAGTGTGTGCTGTACCACCAGGCTACACCTCTGCCCCCTAACTGTGCCCTCGAATGGTGAATTGTGTGTTCTATGAATTAGAGGTCTTTAAAATATATGCCCTTTTTTTTTTTAAGGGTAAAGAATTAGTAGTAGCAAAACAAAATAATCTTGCCTTCAAACCTAACGCACTGGCCAAACTAAACACATCCAGGGCCATGTGGCCTTTGCTGTTGCAGCTGTGGCGTGGAAACCAACGCTGCATTTGTGTTGATCTCCAGAACAGGAGCCAGAGGTTGTGGGTGATTCTTACCTTGCTCGGTAGCAAGCTTTCTCCACCTCAGTGCTGGGCACTCTGCTTGCGGGGCTGAGCTCATTCTTGGCTGTGGGGTGCCTTGGGCCCTTCAGGGCACCTGGCAGCATCCCTCACCGCCTCCCACCGGGTCCCAGCTGCAGCCTGTCCTCTGCTCCATCCCTTGTCACGACATCCAAAAATGCCCAGTGTCTTGGGGAGGGACACAGGCTTCTGGACCTGAGCTGCTTTATTCATGTGGGTGTTAGATTTATGTCACCTAGAAAAGCCACAGAGAGCGACCGTCCGAATTGATTCCTGTTTTTATCTTTCAGATGATGGATGCAATAAAAGGAACCATGACAGAAATCTATAACGATCTTTCCAAAAACACTACTGGAAGCACAATAGCGGAGGTCAGAGATGACACGTGAATTCTTTATTTGCTAAGGGTGTTTACAGGTCACTGTGAAGGCAGCACACAAAGAAGCTGCCTGAAAACCCTGCAGGGGTCCCTGCTCCGATTCCCAGCTTGCCCTGCCGGCTGTGGGTGGAGGTGGGGCAGTTTTCCCTTGGCCACATCTGGGCTGTGGACACTCACCCTGCACTGTGTGATTTGTTCACTGCTAATTGAATAGCCAGCACCAGAGCCTGAGTTAAGCCCCTGGGGGTGGGAGTGGGTTGGAGATGTATTTATTTATTTTTACTGGTGTGACCTTCTTTACAATTATACTAGTGATAAGAATGGAATTGTAGTGTGCTTGAGAGTATGGGTCCAGTGCCAGGCACATTGGTACCTGCCCGCAATCCCAGCACTTGAGAGGCTGAGGCAGGAGCCTACCTAGTGGGCTACCTAGTGAGACCCTGTCTCAAAAAAGAAAAGAAACAAAACAACAACAGAAAGTATGGGTTCCATGATGCCCATAGTACCTCCCCTGGATCTTTGATCCAGATGCATGCCAGAATTTTTTGGGTTTTAGAGAGGTCACATCAACCCCCAGAATTAAGACACAACCCTTCTGTAGTGAAATGTGATTGTTCATGCTGTGCGGGATGAATCAGTTTTCCTCTGGCTCAGCGTGAGGGACATTTACCCCACGCAGCCCTCTGCCCTGGGCATCCTGAGGCTGCACATGTTCACCACCGCTGCTGGCCTCTACCTTCTAAATGCCAGTAGCACTCTCCAGTCATGGGTGACACGATGCCTGACTTGAGAACCCCTGAAAAACACGAAAATGGCTTCATCTCTTCAGCTCAGGCTTATGTTTTTAGCCCTAAATTCATAGGTCTCTGAAGAGATGTGTTGGTCTTCAGCTGTTGGGCTTTTGGAATCGTAGGTGTGTGAGCCTGGACCTACCTAGGCACTGACTGGTGATAGGTTACAGCTACCTGAGGTTTCAGGGTTTTTAAAAAAATTTTTTTATTTTTTAAGTTTAAAACTCATCAATCTTTTGATCTTTCACTTACATGAAAATACGGCCCTTATCTTCACTTCTTGTGGCTTTTTCTGATGCCATAGTTTTTGGAAAAGGAGGCCAACCTCTCTTGCCTCACTTTGGTGCCCCCGTCTGGATTGGCACTGCCAGCACCGAGCCGGCCGCCTGCGTCCTGGGTCAGCCTCCTGGGGCCCCTTGGGTGTGGCTGCTGCCAGCGCTCTGAGACTGTGTTCTGTCTGTGCAGATCCGCAGGCTGAGGATCGAGATTGAGAAGCTGCAGTGGCTGCACCAGCAGGAGCTGTCCGAGATGAAACACAACTTGGGTGAGGGCTGGCCTGAGCTCTGGACTGCGCGGGGCTTGGGTGTGACCCTTTTGCCTTCCTGGAGGGAAAACTAGGCTAATGAGTGGTGCACCTCAACACAGGACCCTGGAGCCAGGTGTAAAAAGGGTGTTGGGGACCCCTGCTTTCTTCTCTCAAGATAGAAATGATTCCTGATTTATTATGGTTCAGTTTTATTTTATTTATTTATTTATTTTTTTTCACGGGACTGGGGATCGAACTCAGGGCCTTAGTGCTTAGCGGCAAGCACTTACCCCACTGAGCTGTACCTCCAGCCCTATGGTTCAGTTTTAAATTCCTTGACTTTCTGAGGGGGCAAAATCACCACACATGCAGTTTTGTGCTTTCATCTTTCCTGAGCTAGTGCTGTGCAGTCTGATCCCCTCTGTGACACTGGGCATGGCAGCTCCCAGTCAGCCTGAGCTCTGAGGGAGGGAGCTGGGGCTCTGAGCCGCTACGCTGCTGAGCTGGGATGTACGTCAGGTCGGAGCATCCACTTACTGTCAGTGGATGGTGCTTTATCAGGACGTGACCCCGGCATAAGTGGAGGAGTGTCTATAGCAACAACAGTAGATAAATGTAATAGTAACTCTGACTTAATGAGCTGTAACTGTCGCAGAGATTTACTGTTTTATTTCTTACCTATATTGTCATGGTGAGGAGTTCTGTTAAATCCCTAGTTTTCAAGTGAAGAAAATGAGGCACAGATGTATTAAGAAAGTTGTTCCGAGACTTTCTCCTGTTCATCAATGAATATAGGTTGTGTTTTGGGTTTTTTTTGGTTATTTTGAGAAAGGGTATTGCTGTGGCATTCAGATTGGCCTTGAACTCAGTAGGAAGCCCAGGTTGGCCTCAAACTAGAAGCAGTCTTGCCTCAGCTTCCGAGTGTTGGGAATACGAGTGTGCACCATCATGACCAACAAATGTTGGTGTTTTTACAAATACTCAGATGTGTACTATGTATCTTACAATGTGGAGAAAGATAGTTTGTTGGCCCTGTCATTCTGTGTGGACATTAGGAAGTGCTTTCCAAAGTAGCAGCAGTCCTTCCAGAGCCTCATTGCTCTCAGGGGCAAGCCCTGGTGTGGCCTGGGTGAATTCTTTTGTACTTATGATTTTAAGTTTCAGCCAAGTGTTTAAAGAATTGAGGGCTGGGCGTGGTGGTGTACACCTGTAATCCCAGCACTTGGGAGGCTGAGGCAGGAGGAGGATCGTTGTGAGTTCGAGACCAGCCTGGGCTACAAAGTGAGCTCAAGGCCAGCCTGAACTGCATAGTGAGACCCTGTCTCAAAAAGACACACACACACACACACACACACACAAAAGAAAAGAAAAAAAGAAAAAAAAATGAGGAAGCATTTGTTTTTATTTTGGCCTGTAGGCCCCTTGCAGATGATTTGCAGGTGTACTTAACTGTTTGAAGTAAAGCTGTTGAAAAATCTTAGTAAACTGAGCAGCTTAATGTAAGCCTGTTAGCATAAATATCAACCACAGTGTCCTAGCTGCGTGCCTGGATCCAGCGCCTCAAGATCCACCTGCAAGAAAGTGTGTCTGAAGTGGGCTTAGCTCTGCCCTCATGAGCTGGGTGCCTGTTTCCTGTCATCTGTCAAGGGGTAGAAGGACAGTACTTGCCCCAAAGGATTGTTACACAGATGACATGACTTACTGTTTACACAGTGTGTAGAGCTGTGCCTGCATACAGTAGGTGCTGTGTAAGTGTCCACTGATGGGGAAAAGCCTTACACCGATGATGAAATTCCCACAGTGGACTTTGGGGTTGCAACTCACTGTGGGGGTCCTATTGTCTTCATGCTCAGAGGGGCTGGTTATAGCCAGCGACCATAGCCAGTCGGGTCACTTTGAGTCGGGGTGTGTGCGAGCGTCTGAGGATCTGGGGATCTGATGCCCTTGCCCGTGGGCGCAGGAGTCGGTGGCACAGCCAGTGTCCTCTCCTCTGCCAGAGCTGACCATGGCTGAGATGCGGCAGAGCCTGGAACAGGAGCGGGACCGGCTCATTGCTGAGGTGAAGAAGCAGCTGGAACTTGAGAAGCAGCAGGCAGTGGATGAGACCAAGAAGAAGCAGTGGTGTGCCAACTGTAAGAAGGAGGCCATCTTCTACTGCTGCTGGAATACCAGCTACTGCGACTACCCCTGCCAGCAGGCCCACTGGCCCGAGCACATGAAGTCCTGCACCCAGTCAGGTAACCGGGCCATGCTTCACCAGTGGGGGCCAGTGTCGCCTCCCACAGACCATGGGGCCCTCGGATGGGTGGATGCCCCGAGGGTGGCTGACCAGCCCTTGCCACTCTTCTCACAAACAACTTGTGCACGAGAGGGACATGCAGACATGTAGCTGGTTGTTTATGACCTTGTCTCCTTTGCAGAGTCCTTAGTCTGTTGGGCCAGGGATGCCCCGAATCTGCAGCGCACAGTGTAGCCTCCGCATAGAATGATCCGACCGAGGGTCCGAAGTACTGACGTTGAGAACCTCTGCTGTTTTGGGAGTAATGGAGCCGGGGCTTTCAATAACGTGGATCATAATTCTGAGGAAAAGATGCTGGTTGGGAGCGAAGCTGTCACTCAGGATGCTGGATGGCATTTGCAGTTGGTCTTTCTAATACAGAGCAGGCGAGCTGCAAGCCCGGTGCCTCCAGCAGGAGACGCTCCCTGTTCAGGACTAAACTATAATACTGACAAGTTAATCTTTACAACTAGGGCTCATTGGTGATGAAATGTACTAGCTTTCTGTAGGTAGGATTAAAGGTCTTGGCCCGGAAGTGGAGCTCCTTGGTGTTAGACTTCACAGGCCCTTGTTTCAATCCCAAGCACAGCCAAAAAGAGAACAACTGAAAGTCTGCATTTTAAAGAATTTTTTTAAAGTATTTATAGGGCCGGGAATATAGCCCAGAGACACAAGCACCTGCCTGCCGAGTGCAAGGTCCTGAGTTTGTTTCCTGGTACCAAAAGAAAAGTATTTATAAATAACACAATGTAATCTGTGACAAATCAGTAAATGTGCTGTGTGATTTACATTTGAGGGCCTCCAGCATGGGGACCAGTGCACTTCTCGCGTGAGGGGCCGTAGTGGCTACTTTAGGCATTGTGGACCACAGGGTCCCTGTCACAGCCCCTTACCTTCACTGTGATAGCCCAAAGGCAGCCTCAGGTACAAAAGTGGATGGGAGGGCTCTGTACCAACAAAACTTTTAGTTATAAAACCAGGGCACCTATGTCTGCTTCAGTGGAGAGCAGTCCCTTGGTGCCTTCCCTAAGTCCTGCCATGTCTGCAGCCTTGTGCTGTCATCTCGAGATGTTCAGGCCTCCCTTAGCTTCCTTTTCTTTGTGGCCTGACATCTGTTGTCCATAAATTACTCCTGGATGTCCACACTTCTGTTTACCCAAGTTCCTACCACGTCCAGAAGCTCCGTGTCGCCCATTGATGTGGTGCCTTTCTCAGGGTGTCCTTGCCCTATGTCCCACAAAAATGGGTCGACAAGGCAGAGACAGATCTAAGCCTGGAGACTGTGATGGGGCACGTCTCTTGGTAGCCACAGGCTAACTCGTGTGGATGGTGTCATTTGCTCTGAGAACGTGCTTCTTCCCAGAATGATTAGAAGCTTGAATTGCTAAGGATTAGAATTTGGAACCCAGCTTCCAGAGACATTGGGAGTCTGGCCATGGTGCCCTGCGTCAGGTGGGGTGGACCTGCTTCGCAGAGCTTGCTGGGGTCACGTTGGTGCTGAGCCACGGGGTCACTGGGTGAGGCCTGAAACCATGACACTGGCTTCCATGTGGCTTTTTTCTTTCCCCTTTGTCCCTAGCTACTGCCCCTCAGCAGGAAGCGGATGCTGAAGTGAATGCGGAAACAGGAAACAAGCCTTCTCAGGGGAGCTCCTCCAGCGCCCCGTCAGCCCCTGCGGACGCGGCCAGTGCTGCCAAAGAGAAGGAGCCATCAGCTGAGAAAAGCAAGGACAGTAGCTCAGTGAGTATAGAGAGAAGTTTGTGTCTGTCTTTGATCCCATGAAAAGTTACCAGAACTCTAGTGAGTTAATTCCTGTCTACCACTTCCAGTGCAACCCATGGTGTGAATAAAGACTCCAAGGCATATTCGTAATTATGGGAAGCCAAGGGGTTCTAAGTCCAGCCAGGAGGATGATGGCCATCCAGAACAAAAGCCTCTAGCCAGGGCTGAACCTGGGTTTTATTAATTCGTGAAGAAGGGAGTGGCTTGAGGATGAGTGACTGTGAGAACCGTGGGAAGTATGTGAGTGCCGTGAGCTCAGCTAGGTAGGAGCCTGAAATCGCCTCTGCAATATGCAGAGAGAAGGATCTGCAGAAAGGGTAAGCTGCATAACACAGCTGAGGCAGTATCTGATGTTTTGGGGTCGGTGCTCAGCTCTGGTGTGTGGTCTTTAAAGCTCCACGAAGTCACAGCCTCTTAACTCATGGGCTCGATCCCAGCTGACAGCGTGGAGCATTGGCTTAACATCCTGCCTATCTGGCTCTCACAAGGGAACAGTGGGGGTCCGGGGAAACATGGCTGCCGTCCTCAGAGACCACCATCAGCACCTCGGCTACACCGATATGCTTTGCCAATTGAAGGAAAATGAAGAGTCCCAGCCAGCTCTGTCCATAACAATACATGGAGGTAGGGTCAGGCTCTGCCAAAATGGAGATAGTTGCTCCTCCTTCAAGGAGAGTCGCCTAGGTGTGTCCTCCACAGGTGAGGACGCCCTGTGTTTTGTCCAGTGAACCCCCCAACCTTTGTGCTTTGGGACCTGTCCCTTTTCGAGGGTGGCTGTCAGGACTGCAGGGGATGAAACAGTCCCGCCAATTGCACCTCACCACCAGCACTGCATTCATTCTGCCCAGTGCGGGGGCCACCAGCTGTGTCTGTTGAGGGTTCAAAATGTGGCTCATGTGACCAAGGATCTGGTTTTTGAGTTTTATTTAATTTTAGTTAGCCTAGATTTAAATTGCTAATTGCTGCCAGATTGGGTCACAAAGGTGGCACCTGCTCATTTTCCAGCATGCAGTGTATGTGACCTTAATTTTATGCAAAGACTATTCAGGGGGACACTGATCAGTTTTTACCTCTTCATCTATTTAATATATTGGGAGAAATGAAATCATTGGACTATCGGTAAAAGCACCATGGTTTCAATGCTGCTGTTCCTTAGTAAAAGGCTAACATGTAATAAAAGGGAATTGATCGAATTTTAAAGTAATGTGCTTTTTTGATAATAGCAAAAATCTGGAGGTAGTGAGAGTACTGGGTGAAGTTTAGGAAGTAGAATGTTCTAAGCAGAGTGTGGTGGGGCACACCTGTAATCCCACCTGTAATCTTAGCACTTGGGAGGCTGAGGCAGGAGGATCGTTGTGAGTTTTAGGCCATCCTGCGCTACAAAGTGAGCTCAAGGCCAGCCTGAACTGCATGGCGAGACCTGCTCTCAAAAGGACAGGAAAAAAAAATGTTCTAGAAGCTGAGACCATAGGGTTCAGCAAGGGGCCACACAGTGGTGTGTTCTGGTGTTGTGTCTGGGAGACAGCAGAGGTGTGTGGTGCCCGAGTGACCCGGCCATCCGCCAGCCACATCAGGTACACGCTAGGCTGTACTGAGATACCCTGAAGGGAGCGACGAGCTGCATGACTCACTTGGTTTCTCTAGGGGCTCCATTGGCTTCGGTGTCCTAAATCCGTCTTTGTTTTGTATTTCTAGACCCTGGACCTTTCTGGCTCCAGAGAGACACCCTCCTCCATTCTCTTAGGCTCCAACCAAGGCTCTGGTATGTTGCCCCCTGGTGGGCGGAGAGTGCTTTACGGTGGGGTGGGTGTGGAGCCATTTTGTCAGGGAGAACAAGGGTTTATGGCAGTGGTTTTAGGCCGATGGGGGGGGCTGTGGGTTGAGGGTGCGCCCTGGCAAGGCAGTTTTCCAGCACCTCTCCACACTGGTCAGACTTGCTCGTGTTTGTTTGGCTCATTGCGGAATCACGTACAACTCCATTTGCACACAAGGTTCTGCTCTCGGGAATGAGGCCCAGCGGTGTTGGGTGTGTGAGGGCACCGGCCTCCCAGACAGGTGCAGACTGTGTTTGTGGACAGACCTTTCCTCTGGGGCATACTTGGGGAGTTTTCTGGAATCTTCTGTGGGGCTTGAGCAGTCTTCTTTTCCTAGATCAGGAAGCCCTTTTCGTACATCCTCCTAAACCAGTTTCGGTTGTTGCGGAAGAGTTCAGAAACATGTCTTCCTCGTTCAGGAGCGCCCTTGGGATTCTCTCTCGCTTGTCTCATCTCAGCTCCAAGGTCCTTTTGCCTGATGATTGAGTCTCATTAGCTGAAAACCAAGAATTTAATTTCACTTTTGTAAGTTGAGAGGAAGAAGCAAGCTTGGTGTGAGGATGACTAGCGACGCTCTCCCAGGGGCCAGAACCTGGGTGGGCGTGGACTTGGATGGCAGACACGTAACAGAGTGGCCGGACCTGACTTGAGGGTATGAGCTGGGCCTTGAACAGGGTTCAAGTGCAACATTTACGAAACAGCAGATTCCCCTGGGTCTGGCCCCGCCTCTTATCCTAGCTGTTGGGAGATTGAGGCAGGAAAATTGCAAGTTGGAGCCTAACCGGGGCAACTTAGTGAGACCCTGTCTCAAAATAAAGCATAAAAGGTTTGGCAGGGGTAGAGCGCGGTGCTCAACCGCCGCTGCGTTTGGTCCTTTGTTCTGTGAAACAGGAGAGGAGGCCACTCCTGTCTCTTAAGGCCCTGCGGCCCTGCACAATGTGCTGCTAAACTGTCCTGGTCTCTCTTACTAAGAGCGGACTTTGGATTCTAGCAGCTTAAGGTTGCTACATTTCTGCTTTTTATTATGTTAATTTGAAAGATTTGCCTTCTATTTGTGGCAAGTCTGATTTCTTTTTTTCTTTTTCTTTTTTCTTTTTTTTTTTTTGTCTTTTTGAGACAGGGTCTTGCTCTGCAGTTCAGGCTGGTCTTGAGCTCACTTTGTAGCCTAGGGTGACCTCAACTCACAATGATTCTCCTGCCTCAGCCTTTCCGAGTGCTGGGATTACAGGCGTGCGCCACCACACCTGGCCTAAGTCAAATTGATTTTTGTGTCTTTGGTGGTGATAAAAGTCTCTTAAAATTTAAGTTCAAAACTAAGTTAGAAAACATGAACTAAGAAATAGAGACAGGGGCGGATCGTGGACACAGGAAAATTTCAAATGTGGTGCGAGAGAGGCCCGAGTCATGAGATGCTATTTCAGACGCTGGATTCCGGAGCAGTGAGGTAGTTTGAGTGATGTGGTGTTTGGGAGTATTAGGAAAGCCACTTCTGCAGGGACTGTTGGGAGTGAGTGAGGTGTTACCCAGACCAGGGGCCGGCACACTTTTTGTAAAGGGCCAGGTAGCGCATTAAGCATTGCAGGTTGTGTGGTGTGTGAGCAGATGCGTGGTTCTGGCCAGCAGGAAGGCAGGTATCGGTAACGAGGAAGCCAGTGTCTGCCGTGTGACTGTGAATCTCCACGTGCAGGACCTGGTGTTGGTTGCCTGGGTGGGGGCCCTCCTTGGCTGACCCCTGGCCTAGGGCCCCTTGGACAGGAACGGAGAGGAAGGTTCAGGGTGGAGTGGGGAGGGAGAGGCCTTGCAGATGGTAGCAAGTGTGAGGGGAAGCGGATGGAAGGGACCTGCGTAAGGCAGGAAACTCCCATCTCCTTGGAGTTTCAGAGGCGGACAGAAGTGCACCTGCTGGGTCTTCCAGAAGGGCGGGCAGCACAGACCCACTTGTCACACTGACCCCTGACCCGTGTGAGCAGGGTTGCTGCTTCTGTGACAAGAGGAGGGGCTGAGGCCCAGTGGAGTGGACTTGGTACCCCAGTGGTGGGGACCAGGACTTTAGTGCAGACCATGTTAAGTGAGAAGCGGCTGCCTGGTGGCGCATCTGTATGGCTCGGTTCCCAGGGCGGTGGACAGTTCCTAGGAAGAAGGGCGGTTTCCCACCCGGCTCCATGGACCCTGCTCTTCCTCTTCTTAGTCCTCCCTCCTGCGCCTTCCATGGCCCAAGCTTCCCATGCAGCCTCACTGACAGGCCCAATTCACTTGCTCCGGCCTGGGGCTTCACTGGGTGTCGCTCAAGAGCACCGACTCCTTCCTCACTGACCTTAAGGGCAGAGATCTTCATACCCCTCAGCTCACCAAGTTCCTTTCAGAGCCTAGGAGACCAGCTTCCACACTGACACCATGTTCGGTCTGCTCCGTCCCAGCCCCTGCTTCTTTTGCCCCAGAGGCCCACCCTGCCCAGCCGCCTGCACCTGGTGCCGCTTCCTCCCTGGCCTTGGCTGCAGGCGGAGTCCTCATTCTCAACTGTCTCCTCCCCGGGGCCTGGAAACATCTCGTACCTCTCCTTGTTTCCTGAGCACCCATCTCAGCAACTGCTGAGCCCTTGAGTGGCAGCTCACATGACTGAGGCGTGGAACTGAGATTCATTCTGCTTACTGTAAATATGCAGCTCGGGGCTGACGGCTGCCACAGTGGGTGGCACAGGTTGAGACCCGTCATCTCCCCAGCCCCTGAGCTGTTGCCTCTGTCATCCCTTCCACCTCCACTGCCCCTCACCGCTCCTGCGCTCAGCCATCCAGCTTCCGTCTCAGCACCCGTGTGCTGACACTTGCCACTTGACCCCCAAGCCATTGCCAGGCAAGGATACATTAAGATCTGAGTGTTCCTTTAAGACCCTGTGTCCAAACAAGAGCAGGATGCCGGGCGTGGTTGCGCACACCTGTAATCCCAGCGCTTGAAAGGCTGAGGCAGGAAGATTGCTGCAAGTTCAAGGCCAGCCTGAGTTACATAAGTAAGAGCCTGTCTTCAAAAAACAAAAACAAAGCGCACAGAAAAGCAGGTTGCTGAGAATCCAGGGATTTCCATGCCAGAAAGGGCCGTTCCCCAGGTAGGAGGTAAAGATTGAGGTGGGTGCAGTGCTGTAATGAAGGAGGTGAGCTGCACACTTGGACCCACAGCAAGGCTGGGCATCCACACGGTTCATTTGGGAGAGTATGTGTCTGGTGTACACAAGTACTAAGATGCCCTTAGTTCCATCCCTACAAAAAACAGAATCCAGAACAGCCAGGCATGCTGGCCCATACCTGTCATCCCAGCACTCTGGGAGGCTGAAGCAGGAGGATTGCACATTGAAGCCTAGACTGGGCAATTTAAGGGCTGGGATGTAGCCGAGTTTGAAGGCCCTGTGTTCCATCGCCAACACACACACACATTTCAGTCAGTGTTTTGGGGATGTTTTGGATGGTCCAGAGCCTCAGGCCTGCCTGGGAACGTAGTCCTCTGCCTTCTTTCCTGCTCTCTCACCAAGGCTGTTAGTGATGCAGGTCACGTCACAGCCGAAAGACACGCACTGCTCTGCGCACAGCCAGTGTCTGCTGCCACCGGCTTCTCAGGGATGGTGCTGGGGGCACAGCCTGGGACACGGCACAGAGGCCGGTGGGTGGCAGCCATGCAGGCTTCCCGAGCTCCTCGTCTGCACCTGGTATCAGGGCAGGGCCTGGGGAGCGTGATGGAAAGGAGCAGTGAGGAGGGGCCTGGAGGCCCCTCTCAGACTGGGCCGGGCCTCTTCTGCATGCTTTTCTGTGAGATTCCACCCAAAGCAGCAGAGGAGTCCAGAGAAGAATCCAGAGCAGAGACCCTCTGTCTAGGCCCAGGCCCCGGCGCCCTGCTGCATCTGGCCCTTCCTGCTGTGGTTGTCCGTGCCGGACCTCCCCGGACCTCTGTTTTCTGACTTTCTTTATAGCCTGTTGAGCCTGAAGAGCTGAGAGTTGAGATCCCTGGCGACCTCTCTTCCCTGCCCGAGGGAGGGTCTCTTCCCTAGTCCGAGGTTGTGGTGCGGGATGACTGTGGCCCAGGGCAGCCCCCCGTGGTTCTGTGCTGGTTCTGTGCTGCCAGGCCAAACCTCAGCTCCCTGGCGGCCCCCTCCTCCCTCCCTGCTGTGCATTCTCTCTGGGACTGTGGTGGCGTCTGCTGTATCCTCTGAGTCCGCACCGTTGCCCTGTCACGCCCTTGCTTGCGTCCTTGTGACTGACTGCCGCTTGTGTCAGGCGCGGGTGTGCGGTGCTTTCCCACAGCTGAGCCTGTGCAGCCTGTGCTTTGAGTTTCATTTTTCTTCCTCTTTTTATCTTACTTTCTTTTCTTTTTTTTTTTCTTTTTTTTGCCCTTATCAAAGTCTTCACTCTGTCAATGGTTTTTATGAAGACGCCTTTCATCTCACCGGTTTCCAGATACTTAGTTTCAGGTGTGACTTTGGGGTTCGCACCACTGGACTGAGGACTCAGCCCCTCTCCCGTCCCTCCTCCTCGCTGTACTTTGCCCAGCCTCCAGGTTCTGTCTTCACCCGGGCTGCAGATGGTCACTCCCGCCCCACCCTCAGATCACTTGGGTGGTGCCCCCAGCCCTAGCGCGGTTCTGGCACCTGCCTCTGTTTCCCTGGTCAGACTGAGCTTATTGGTAGAGCAAGTGCTTCCAGGATTTTTGCTTCTGAGAATTGCAAAATCCTGAGACTTGGTGGTTTCCCGAGCGCGGAGTTGCTGTATGTCCTTGCGCGCCTCACTTCTGACCTGTGATGCCGTGCTGTGTACAGCGACCCTGCTTGTGGTCTGCTCCACGCTGCTGCAGAGCTGTAGTCCCCCCACAGGCGCGCTGAGTCGGAGCGTGGTGACTTAGGAAGGAGCCAGCTGGTTCTAGTGACAGCAGCAAGGTGTGAGCCCGTGGGGTTATACGGAATCGCAGCTCTGACGGACTCTGAGGCTACTGTGCTGTCTCTTCAGTTAGCAAAAGGTGTGACAAGCAGCCTGCCTATGCCCCAACCACCACAGACCACCAGCCGCACCCCAACTACCCCGCCCAGAAGTGTAAGTATGCGCCTGTCTCACGGAAGCTGCCGGGAGAAGCTTGTCTGTGTGTGTCTGTGTCTCCTGTGGGCGTGTTCTCTCCTGTCCTCGCAGTGCCGGGCCTTTGCTTTGCTCTGTTCCTTCCTAGCCCCCCTGCCCGTGGTACCCATCTTTCAGATGTGCGAGCTCAGGGTTTTCTTGGGAGCGTTACTCTTCGTGCCCCTGGCCCTGAGAGCAGTTGGATCCCCCAGGTCTCTCAAGCCCCGGCCCCCACCTCTCCTCGCAGCCCTCAAGAAGGACTTGATGTGGCCTCCTGTCCCACACTGGGGTTTCCTCACGTTGTAGGGGTGCCCCAGGGCCATCACCCCCAGAGCTCCCAGTGGTAAAAGCATCGAGAGTAAAGGAAGCACCGAGGCAGAGGTGGATTTGGGGTCAGGACTCAGCCCTGTCCACATCCGCCTCCCTTAAACTGCCCCACTTTGGCCATCGATGCAGGGGGCTTGAGTTCTCCCCCGGGAGGGGGTCCCCATTTGGAGAGCTTTTCTTGTGCTCCCTTTGCCTTTCCACAGATGCCTTTGGCCAGGCAGCTGGCGGTGCAGTCCCCGTGGGTCATGGTAGGGCCCCGTCCTCACCCACTCTGATTCCGTCTCTAAGCTTGACACTCGCCTTCTTTTAATCAAATGTTCCACCTTGAGAAAGTGAAAAGAAACCAGTCTGTCCGTACTTGTAAGTGATCTAAGCCCTGGAGGGCTCTTGGTGACAGCTGCTGGGTGGTACACTCACCCTTCCCGCGGAGCCTGCAGACTTGGGTGCCGTAGCGAGGTGCTCTTTAGGACACCTAGTCTGGGTCTCCCTTTGCCGCCTCGCCTCTTCCTCAGCCAACCCAGCTCTGCGCTGTGTCCTCGAAGCCATCCTAGCTCTTAACCTGGTTTCCATCCTTTACTGACCCTTCTGTGTATCCCACCCGGGAGCCACAGGCCAGTGTGCCGGTGGACTCAGCCATCGGGTCGACCCTCTTCTCTTCCATGGTCCTCTCCCTTGGGTGGGCACTTTGGTTCAGTCCTGAGTCCTCTTTGCAAGTTACCTATAAGCTGTAAGAGGAACTTCATTAATGTAAGTAGACTGCATGCCGGATTTTGCTGCCTCTCTCCAATGGCCAGGTTCAGAAGCTCAGGTGCATGGCGTTCCTGGTGTCGTTCAGTGACATCATGGAGATGCCTGGTTCTGGCTACAGCACAGGAAACGCCTCCCTTGGTGGCGGAGCACCTTTCTCACTAATCTGTCCTCCGAGCATGACGCCCTACTGATTTGCCAGCCAGTTCTTGTTAAATCCTAAAACAGGAGTCATTTCACCTTTGTACCGTGTGGACCCACAGGTGCAGGGGAGATGGTGGTGGCTGTCTTTTAACCATCGGTGCTGTGTGCACTGGGGCGGGAAGGTGGCTTCCTGGAGATGACGAGGTGGTCAGTGCCTCGGCAAGGGCAGGCGCGCTGACCCTGTCGCTTCCTCCCCAGACCATTCCCGGAGCAGCAAGTCCAGTGCCTGGAGCAACAGCGAGGAGAAGCGCGGGTCGGGCCGCTCGGAGCATAGCGCCGGGGCCGGTAC
This sequence comes from Dinomys branickii, assembly GCA_004027595.1. NCBI lineage: Eukaryota > Metazoa > Chordata > Mammalia > Rodentia > Dinomyidae > Dinomys > Dinomys branickii. Next base: position 56,944 of record PVLD010010517.1, read on the forward strand.
CAAGAGCCTCCTCCCGAAAGAGTCTCGGCTGGACGCCTTCTGGGACTAGGGGCGAGTGGTGCCCCAGGCCACCTACCCCTTGGGGAAGCAACTCAGACGCCAGGAGAAGGAGACAGCAGGCCAGAGCGACCAGCGAAGACTGGAGAAAGGGGGGCGCTGCCTCGGCTGGCGCTCGGCACCAGGGGCCCCACACTACACGATGTCCGGCATCGCCGTGCTGAGACTGTTGGACCACTTGAGCCCTAAGCTTTAGGTGTAAATAATGTACAATTGTGGATGTCACTGAAGCTAGAGTACCTTTCATTTTTATATTTGTATTGACTTTAACTTATACTACAAAAAGAAGAAGAAAAGAAAAACAAGCTAAAGAAAAAAACCCAACAACAAAAAATGTTTTGATGTTGGGAAGAGGGTTGCCCAGGGGTCCCCAGTGGTCGGGGGCTGGGCCCAGGGATCAATGTCACATATGGGACCCGGTCCTTGGATCTGGGGGAGCCGAGCTGGTGTCCTCTAGCAGTACGGCGGAGTTGGGAGTCCGAGCACCAACCACGCCGAGCCATCGGCCCCTCCCCATGCTGTGTAATATTATCGTGTTGCAAACGGGGCCCTGCAGATGGGAGGGACATGTCTTTTTGTGGGATTTAAATGATGACTCCTAAAAGGGAAAAACAACAACCTTGTTTACAGAAGCTGCCCAGAAACAAGTCCCGCTGAGCTAGATCGCAGAATGGGAGAGGGCAGGAAAGTGTTAGGGTCATAAACTTGGCAACAAAGAAAAATCTGTTTTCTTTGTTTGTGGTTCCTTTAGCCACGCTCACACACCCTCGATACGCTTTCTTCTCAGAAGCAGGAAGGCCGAGGCGGAGCACACGCAGGGTCTTGTGCGTCTGGATGGAGCATGTATTATTTCCAGATGCAGTTCGACGTTTTTATGTAAGCATGAAGCAGAGGCAGTCTGAGAGCAGGCGAGAGCGCCGTGCTGTCTGTTACACTACGTATGCTGTAGTATCATTTTGTATGTTGCGTAAAACAAAAGGCAATGATGGAAAGCAAAAGGTGATGTATGTATATGAGAAAATTGTACGATATCATTCCAGTACATTTTGTTGTACATTTTAGTCTCATTTACTTTCTCTTCGTTGTCGATAAGAGGATGCGAACTGTACAGTTTCCAGCTAGTTACCCATATTAGAAAAGAAATAAGAGCTACTAGAAGAAAATAACAGAAAGAACATTTGTGAATTGCAGTTGTCAAAAATGAAAAAAAAATAGCCTAGCTGGCCTTATTTGTGAAGCATAATTGCTTTTAGCATATGGAAGTATTTTTTCACATTTTCTTTGTATAAAATTTGTATTAAACTTAAATATCTTTTTTGATGATTGTGTTTCTTTGTGACTGAGCCAGTGGACTCACACGGTATATGGTCTTTGGGTTCTCCTCTCCCTTCCTGCCCTCCCAATTTTTTCAGGTTCTTCACCTTTTTTTAATTAAACTGTTTTGGCAAAATGGCATGGTCGTCCTCACATTTGCAGTTTTCCAAGTGGTTGGGATGGCTGTGTCTTAGGTTTGCACAGCCAAGAGGAGAAGAGGCCCGCATGGTGGTGGCTGGGGGGCCATAGTTACACAACAAGGAGGGACTGTTGGGCGAGGCGGAGGCAGAGCTTGAGCCCTCAGAGTAGCCCCGGGCAGCAGCAACCTGGGCACCGCCAGGCGCATCCTGTCCATGGCTCTGGGTCTGGCAGAGTGGAGCAGTCCTAAAAGGCCAGGATTCTACCAGACAAGCCGTGTCTCCTTTCTCTGACCAGTGGTTCCCCCGTAAAGATTTCCCTGGCACTCCTTGCTGGGACCAAGGCTCAGGGTACCTCTCAGGGTATTGGGGCATTAGAATGCCTGTGGCAGCTGCCTGTAATCCCAGCACTTGGGAGGCAGAGGCAGGAGGATCGGCATGAGTTCATGGCCAGCCTGGGCTACATAGCGAGACCACTCTGACAAAAAAAATGACCAGCAGATCTGTATAGTCATACCCTGTCCGCTGCTGGCCAGGCCACTCTGATTCCATGAGGTCAGATTACTAACCTTAGCCTAGGAAGTGTTAATGGGGTGAATTCTATTAAGATGGTCCTTGTCCATCTCTGCACTGCTCCCCTGTGCCCTGTGACACGCAACCAGAGGGGACAGTAAGGGGGGTGGTTGAGGCCCAGTAACGGTTTAGACTCTGAAGTTTGAGTTTCAGCCCTTGTGTACTTTGGGTTTTGCTTATGGCTTGTTTTGCAGTATTGGGGTTTGAACCCTGGGCCTCCATACTGAGCTACATCCCCAACCATTTTTAATTCGAGGAAGGATCTTGCTAAATTGCCCAGGCTGGCATCAAGCCTGAGATTCTCCTGCCTCAACTTCCCCAAAGCACTGGGATTACACATGCACAGTGCTACGCCCAGCTCAGAAAGTAACGTCATTATTTTGGGCTTTTCTCAGCCATCTAAAAATGAAAACATTGTTCTTGGCTCTTGGGTCTGAAGCAGAGCATGGGGTGGATTTGGGCAGCTAGATATTGGCTGTCAAGGGACAAGTTGGAGATGTGCAGACCAAAACTTAAGGAGTAGGCGACAGCGGGTCCTGTCCAGGGCAGTGGCCTGTGGCTTGTGTGGCTGCCCGCAGCTCTCCCTTTGATGCCCAGGTGGGGACAAAGCTGGAAAGGGCCATGGGCAGCGGGTGAGGACCCGGTCCCTGTGCTGCCGTGGCCATGGTCTTGGGCTGAGCTTGTGGCTAGACAGGGTCTAACAACTGTATCAGTGCTCTTTGAGATCGCTGGAGCGCCGTACATGGGAGCAAAACACCACCTCCCGGCTCCTGGGCGAGAGGGTGCCTATCCTATACCCACATTCTTTTGAAGCCCAGGGTGGGGCCTGGTCACAGCCCCAGGGAAAGAGGCTGCCCCCGCAAGAGGCGATATGCAGCTCCTGCAAGCCGAGCCCCTTCTCTGGACTGTCGCACTTGTCACAGCCTCCTTGACGGCTGGCACCTCATCCTCTCCGCCGCCACTGTTGCCCAGCAGTCACCCTCGGGGCAGCTGCCGCCCACTCTCCCTCATGGCCTCTGTTTCAGCCCTTGTGGTATTGTTCACATCTACATCATGCTTGTGTGTGCGTGTGCCGCACATGCGTGTGCCCCAGCTGGATGTGAGCCGTGGAGGGGACTGCTGCCTGCTCCCTACTGTGTCCACAGGGGTGGAGGACTTGGTGAAGGTCACTCTTAGATGTCAGCCTCTAGGCCCACCCAGCCTGCTGGGAGCAAGAGACAGGAGGAAGGGGATTTGCTGACTCACGGGTGGAGAGACTGCTTTGTTAAAATGTGAATTAATTTTACTGTTTCTTTGAATCATTAGTACAGGCACTTGACTCAAATTTGAAGATATGCTGTGTAGGTCCTTCCCTCCCTATATCCGACTGCCCTTCCTCCCCCCAGAGCACTGGCGGCCACACACGTGGGAGACACTTTTCTCCCCAGTGCTGTGTTGTTTTGTTTTGAGACAGGGTCTCTCATGTCGCCCAGGCTGGTCTCTAGGGCTCCAGCCCGGGACAGTAGAGTCTATGGGCATGTGCCACCATGCCTGGCTTCCTTTTAGACCTAGTGGTGGTATGTGATGCCCACGTTGGTGGCTGTGGCCCACAGGCCTTCAGTGGGTCAGCGTACCTGGCTCTGTGGGGTCCCCACTGTGGCGCTGAGTTGGGGGTTTTTAGAGCCCTAACGACTTTGAATCTATGAATGAGGAAGGTACGCGATGGGGGATGGTGAACCTGGAGGAAGCTCCCAAAGGGCCTTGCTCCTTCTTAGCAGTGTGACTAGGTCTGGGACAGGAATGCCTGGGACCCCCAGCCTGGACCATCCAGGGTGACCTTGTAAGGAAACCCGACGCTCTCGTCACCTGGTGGCCATGATGAGAACTGCAGACTCCAGAGCCAGGTACCGGGGACACGGTAGTGGACAAACCAAGTGCAATCTGTTCTCATCGATCGGGCATTCTCCCTGGGTAGGAGACTCCTCGGCAGGCTCTCTGGGGACAGCCTCTAAGTGGAAACGTTGGTGGCGGGGGGACGAAGCTGGGCATCTCGGGGCAATTCTTAATGCTGTGTGAAAACTAGAAGTACCTGGGAAGTTTGTAAAAAACCCCCAGTAAATCGATGCGAGCCCCTCCAGGGAAATGACAACAACTCGCTTCAGTGGACCTGACACGCGTGGGCGCTTCGGAGCCTAAGTACCATCTGGGTGTATCTCATTGGCAGAGCCTGGGTAGCGCCAGGGTTGAACCTAGGTCACATGTCTACATGCTAATAAAAGGGCGGTCGAGAAGGTGAGATTTAGGCTTCTGGGGCAAAGTCACAGGGTGACAAGTTGTCCAAACGGCCTCGTGTTAGCCAGGCCTGGTGGCCCACACCTGTAATCCCAGCACTCCGGAATTTGGCCTGGTGTGTCACTAGGCCTGGCTGAATTTTAAAATTAGTGTTTGACCACAGCATCGTTACCATTCCCCAGTGAACTTCTGGATACAGAAACACATCCCAACATGTCCCCAGACAATTTAAACGACCACGACGATGGTACTTTACTAAAATCGCAGCAGCCCACGTTGAAAGGCAGAGTGCAGGGTCCAGCGTCTCCAGCCCTGGGCTTGCTGGATTGCCCTCAAGGTCAGCAGCGTACCTGTGCCTCCCGCGCAGACAGACACGAGTCGGCTGAGGCCTGGTCACTGTGGCAGGTGACCTTACCCTTTAACTCGGGCCTGACCAGGTCAGTGGAACTCTTGCTTTTATTGCTGGTCGCGATTCTCTGCCGGCGGCTGGGGTCCGCTGTGGGGTCGTCCTGCCCTCTGGTGGTCACGGGTGAGCACAGCATCGCTGGAGCTGAGCTTGCAAGGAAGACCGGCACTTTTGACTCAGTTTGCCCTTTTACCAGAGTGAGCCTAGACTCCTGCAACGACAAGCTGCACCTCAGAAACACGCAGAGTGAAGAAAGCCAGGCACCAAGGGGCACCCGTACGAGCACTTGCTTGTAGATGAAGTTCTGGATCAGACCCAGTGCAATGCTCTTGGTGACCGCGCGGTCTGGGCACGCAGGTACGGGGGAGGGCTCGAGGGAGCGCAAGTTCATTGTTCATTGGAGACCATGTACTATTTGTTTCTGTCAGAACCGGCTTTTGAAGATGCGTCACGGTAACAGAGAAGCAGCTGGCCATCAAGGTGGTTTAATTTCGGAGTTAGGGGTGATCGCACATTTCACCTAAAACCTTTTCCTGTGTGATGTCTAAAGTTCGATGATCATTTCTAAGGAAAGCCAGGAAAGTAATCTGCACGCTGACTCTAAACAGAATTTGCCTTGATAGTGAGTTCTGGTGGTGGCAGGCAGGGATGGTCGGACAGACCTGATTGTAAATGTCCATGTGCTAGTCCAAGGGGGGGTGGGCAGAACCTGGAGTCCTCACGTGACTGATCCCGGGACCCTGGCCCAGTCTCCATCCCACTCCAGCCAGAAGCCAACACCTCCAGTAGAATGCCTCCACCCACCCTCAAAGGCACCTGGCCAGCAGAGCACTGTGAGACTCGCCCAGGTAGTTACGGCAACATTAGAGACACGGCGCTTCCGCTTTGCTCTGTCCATACAGCTACCAGCCCTCCCACTTCGCCAACCGCCCACCTAACCACAAGAGCCTCTCACATCCACACCTCCAACTGGTGTACCATGACTATCCACCGCTCCGAAACCCTGAATCACTCCATCCATTTACTCAACCAAACAATTGCCCACTCATCTGTCCACTGACTCGCCCACCTACCGTCCGTCCAAGTTTCCAGCCATTCACACATTCAGACAGCAACCTACTCTGTCACACAGCCATTCAGTCATTCATCCAGTCCATCCAGGGTTCCTCTAGATACCCTGATCTATCCAGCTATCCGGGGAGTCATCCCAACACTTACCTACCCCTTCACCCATCCAGCCTCCAAACACACGGCTACTCACCCACTTTTCAATTGCTCAACCATCCAATCGCCCGACCGATCATCCATCCACCACCCACCCGCTACTCAACCATCCATTCACCCATCTGTCTGAACAGCCATTCACCCATACAATCAACCATGTGACTGTGATTCCGGATAAACAGTCACATGTCACTGAAGGGCAGGGATATATTTTGAAAAGTATGTTGTTACATGATGGTGTAGCTTGTGTATAGCTGTTCCCCCCAAACCTCAGGCAGTCATAGATGGGGCCTTTTCAGAGGTGGCTAGATCTAGAGTGTGTGTTGCTGAGATGAGGGAGTGATTGTTCTGGATAGTGGTAAGAGTGTGAGTGCCACCTGCCCTTAGGGTGGGTAGCCTGGATAAAAATACAAGGTACAGAAAGAGAGCTGTAATTGTTTGTCACTTGCTGCTTGGATGCTTTTACTGCCTTCTGCCCATCATGAACTGATTCTCTTCTTCAAAGCCCCTCTCCAATGCACCCTGCCATGGAACCAGCTGAGGATGGGCTGAAACCTCTACAAACTGTGAGCCAAATAAACCTTTCCTTCTTTAGCCGTGGGTGTCGGGTGTTTCGTCTCAGCAATGAGAAAAGTAACTAAGACAGATGATTTTGTCACCACGTGGCTACTCGGCCATACAGTCTGCTGCCGCCACACTGTGTGCAGTCTTTGGGTGACTGATAGGCTACGTGGTGCCTGGCTTTGCTGCCATCCTTCCTCCCCTCCTGTCTATCATAGACTGTGCTTGGTATCAGGCTCTGTGCTTTGAGATACAGAAAGGAAACCAACCACACCCACCCCTAGGGAGCTCAGTGTGTGTGTGTGTGTGTGTGTGTGTGTGTGTGTGTGGTGTCCCTTACCCTTGGGGACGGCTTCTAACAATGATGGGTTCCAGCTCTGAGATTTTGATCCCTGAGTCAGCCCCCACATCCACTGTCACACAGATCGGCCAAGGCTCACACTAGATTTCACCAACACAGATTGAGGAAGGAGGGTACATTTCTGCTTAATGTCCAACCATATGTGCCAGGTCCTATGAGGTCCTCTAGGGCAGTAACAGTGCTCAGGACCCCCTCTGGGGCTCTCCAGATTCCCTTGCCCTGCCCTTATATACTGGATCCTGGACTCTTTGCTAGGGTTTCGGGAAAAGAAAGTCCTATCACCAGAATGGCAGTTGGTTATATTTTCCAAACCAATATCTTACCTTGTTCCCTTAATTCTTTTGGGAACAGCTCAGTGTTACTGATTTTTTTCCTCAGGGGGACCAGCCCTCCCCAACTTTCTGCTCACAAGAGAATCCAACCCCGAATCCAGCTCCATGGATGTGGCCTTGGCTGAAGTGTAGCCAGTGAGATGCCACCCTGGGCTTATACCAGAACCACTGCGACACAGGTGTCCTCGCTCTGGTCACACAGTTGTGCTGACAGATTCTTGGAGCTCTTTTGCTACCAGAGGGCAGAGCCATGGAAAGTCTCACAGGAGAAAGCCGGCGCGACCTGGATGCGGCATCATAGAGACAACAGCGCCCCCTCTGCCTCCCTCAGGTTAAACCAGTTTAAGTTGGATTTTATTCTTCTGTCTCACAAGTCCTGAGAGAAACCCTACCTGGAAGCCCGAGAGAAGGACTAAAGTTCACTTCACTTCAAAATGTAAACGTGATTTTATTTAATGCCTTTTATCCATCACAAAGTACAGTTTCCTTCCGCGTTCCCTCAGCCTAGATAACAGCATCGTGGCGTAAGGCACCGACCGAGCACTGTCCAGTTGCCGCAGGGAGGGGCTCCGGAAACGACAGAAAGCGAGAGTCTCCCCATAGTCCCCAATGTCCAAGAGTGATTGTCCCCCCAAAGCACAGCCTGGAGAAGAGAGTGCTTAAATTAGAACTGCGAACCACCCCGCATGCCATGTTAAAAAAAAAAAAAACCCATCCAACAGCTAAGGAAATCAACGACACAGGCACAAGCGCGTAATACCGGAGTCACGAGATTCGTCCATAAATTAAAAAAAGAAAAGAAAGAACCTGTTTCTTCTTGCTTGCCGTCCCTCCCCTGGTCAGCAGGCCCTTGCTCTTGTTCCAAGAGTCCTGCAGAAGAGTCTGGACTCCACATCAGCCCCGTTCCTAGCGTCAAATATTCCGAAGCCAGCTTTGGGGACTCTGTGGCTCAGAGCCCTCGTGCGGGATGGCTTCTGACACGGTCACTGGACACATCCTCTGGGTGCAGGGACCCTGCCTGCTGTCCAGCCTCTGGGGCTCTTGGCAGGGAGTGAGGGATGGTGGGTGTGATGGCAGGTGCTATAAATACTCCAGCTCCAGGGCGTGCCGAAGCGCCTCCAGGTCCGCGTGGCAGGATATCCGCCAGAAAGGCATGTTGTGCTGGAACACAGAACAGCAGCCACAGGTCACACGGAGGCACTCGGGGAATGGCTCTTTGCCAAACTGTGCCATGCAGAACCTTTGGGAGACCCACGTCTGGCCAGCGCACCCCACCTAAGTGCAGCCTGGTCACCTCTGCTCCTGCGGTGATGATGGGAAGCTTGGTGGATGCTGGGCCCTGGAAGCACCTGCAGTCCACCTTCTAGTCTTGTCAGGTAGGCAGATGTTCAAGGCAGGAGTGCCCAACCTGCGGCCTGTATGAGGCCCTGGGCAGCTGGTAATGCAGCTCTACAAGACGACACTTGTTTTTGGCAGTGCTGGGGCGTGAGCCCAGGGCCTTCCCACTGAGCTACATCCCCTGCCACTTCTAAAATTTTGAGACAGAGTCTCAGTAAATTGCTAAATTGCTTAGGCTCAGCTCAAACTTGTAATCCTCCTGCCTCAGCTTCCCAGAGTGCTGGGATGAAAGGGAGATTGTAAACTTTGAACATTATTATGTGAGTTTTATTGATCACTTTTATAATTTGGTTGCATAGTCCCTGAGAACAGAGTGCGTGTGTGCACAAGGCAGTGCAGTACTAATGGGAACCCGCGTGGATCAGCTGGGACCTGCCCTGGTGCAAAGCTATTGCCCATGACAGTGTGTGCCTGTGAAAACACATGTTTACTGTCATGGAGCATATGTCAGTTTTTTATTTAATTATTAAACTTGGGCTTGTTGTGTGTTTTGCAAAATAACTTTCTAAGTTAAAACATTGCAAAAGGAAAGCCTGTTACTTCCCATGCGTGAACTGTATTATCTATTTTATCTGTGGCCCAAGATGGTGAGGCCCAGGCACCTGTGCCCCCAGTGGGGTCCTGTGGCCATGCGTGGGGACCCCATGCCCCTCCATAGGCTGGGTGTCTCTGCGGTGGCAGATGGCACCTGGGGAGCCATGGATGCCCGGAGCGCCCATGGCGATCCTGCTGCCAGTTTTCTGTCCCCTGGTGTCCTTTTATTCTCTGGGACCCACCAGGCCCCCCTGCCTCTGGCTCTGAATGTGGTACTCGCCCCTCTGCCTCCTGTTCATCCTCACCCCAACCAGTCCCTACCCCAGGACCGTTCATGCTAAAAGGGACTTCACAGACTTGGATAAGGGCCTGGGGCTGGGCCAAAGGCAGGGACTTTGACCCATTTGACCCTTTGACCCTTCCTGTGGACATGTACGGGCTTTCACGGGAGGCTCAGAGGATGAAGCTAGGGCTGAGTCAGGTGCATAACTTCACAAGGGCTGGAGCAGAAAGCAGCAGCTGAGTTTATTTCTGGGTCAGAAAAGACTCCAGGACAGTGAGCTTTAAGCAGGCCCTGGAGGATGAGTGAGCAGCAGCAAGGGTATTCAGAGAGTGTGAGGCCAGCAAGTGCAAAGGCCCTGGGGTGTTAGCTGCATTCCATGGCTCCTGCCACCAAATAGGTGCTCAGAAAATATTTGTGGGGGGAATGGAAAGAGGACAGAAGGGAAGGCAGCTTTCTCTGGCAAGCTCCTCCGTAGCACAGCTTTTCCTCTTTTGTTCTGCCGCTTGTGCAGTTCCCAGCTCCAGCAAGCAGGATGCTCGCTATCCCGGGACACAGGTGCCTCTTCCTATCCCGCCCTCACCCAAGCCTTCCTTTCCCTGCAGAGATGGATTCTGGTGGCCACCTGGCTTGGTCCAGCCCCTTTTAAAGAGTGTAACTTGTTTTTCTGGGAGGAAAGGAGCAGAAGCAGAAGGCCCCAGCTGGCTCCCCCCAAGGGGTGGCTCCAGAGCCTCGGATTTACCGAGTGTGGGGGGCTGGAGCCAGGGGAGCCCCTGAGGTGGAGAGGAGATACTAACGGCACTGACACACAGCCCTGCAGAGCCCCCCATCCGCGGGCCACACTGCATGCTGCTCAGGTGTCCCTGCTGGACCTGATGATGCCCCTTCGTCAGCCTGGGACAGCTGTGGGGAGAAGGGACACAGGTAGAGGGGGTACCAGGGAAGCTCTCTGTGGGTGGACGCCCTGCTAGCTAGCTGAGGGCTGCGAACCCTCTGTCTGAAGCTTGGAAGTGCACCCCTGTTGGGAGCTGGCCTCAAGGCAGCGGATAGAGCTTCTCTCTCAGGGGCTCCCTTATTCAGCAGACTCAGCAAGCTGTGCCTGTGGCTGCGATCGGGCCAGCGGGGCTGGAGTGGCAGGGACTCTGCTGAGGTCATGTTGTGTCCTCAGAGGGGAGTGGTGTCCCTATATCCCTTCCCCTTCCTGGTGGCCAGAATGTGAAAGGGTGGTGGGAGCCACTGTGGACTGTAGAGAAAGAGCAGCACCTGAAACCAGGAGAATGACAGAGACGGAAAGAACTTGGGCTGGACACTGTCCCTACATTTGGGGCCACTCACTGAAGTTTGGAGGAGAGACTGAAATGTCCCCTTCCTGCAGCCACTGTTCGGCATCTTGGACAGCACAAGGCAGATGCCACGGTACCTGGGCATCCTGGCCTTATCGATGCCCCTGGGGCCTGGCCTGCACACCCTCAGCCTGGCTTAGTGACACCCTTCTTCCGAAGCTTGGAGCCGCCAGAGCGCTGGTGAAGGCTGTGGACTCTGGGATGAAGCCCCCAGTCCCACACTTCACTGTCTCATAAAGGAGCGGACGATGCCCCTGGAGGGATCCCAGGCCGCTCTGACCAGCTGGAAGGCTGGGATGGCAGCGAGCTGGGTTCCCTCCTCCACGGGTGCTGCCCAGGCTGAGGCACAACGACGGGTCTGTCGGGAGGGGAGGAGAGGGAGCCTTCTAGGGCAGGGGCAGTGCTGCTCTCAGGACTCTGGGGACCTTCCCTTTTCTTCTGGGTTTCCTCCACTGAGACCGGAAACAGTTCTGCATTTCCTTGGGATTTGCTGCCAGCCAGGAAAGCGGGAAACCAGGTCCCCCAAATTAAGCTCTGTGACATTAACAATCTGCTTCCCAGGCCTCTGGGTGGGGGTGGCAGGCTCTCTGGGGCGCTGTTGACAGGTCCAGACCCCTGGCTTTGGCAGCTGTTGCTTTTCCAAGAAGAGGGCCACGGCTACCAGAACCCCCTGCCCTGTGCTTGCGGCCCAGATCACAGATGCGGGATTTTCTTTTTCATTAGCCTAATGCTGTCTTTATTAAGCGGACGGTCCCTGGAATACGTGACAGCGTGCATTCAATAAAACGCACGCACGTGCAGCCGCCCCTCAGCCTGCCCTGCCCAGCGTCCCTGGGTCCCAGCGCGTCATCCCAGAAACGACCCAGGGCTGCCTTGGCGGCATCCAAAGGCACAAGGGGGATTTGCAGGAGGAAATTACTCAGGATGCTTCTGCGATCTGCAAACGGGAACAGACCGGCCGGCAGGAAGCCTGGAGGGGCGGGGAGGAGCGGCCGGGAGGGAGCGGGCTACCTTCTTCGCTCCTTGCTCCTCTTCCACTCCGTCGCCGATCACGATGTAGACGGCTTTCCTGCCGAACCTCTGCATTATCCTCTCGAAGCAGCTCTCCTTCCCTGCACGCGCGGAGGGAGGAAGGAGACCCCGCGGTGAGGTCCCCGGAGCGAGGTGCCTGTGGCAGCTGCCCCCGTCCTGACAGGCAGCCCGCGCTGCGTCTTCCAGCTTCCCGAGCACTGGCGGGAGCCCCAGGGGAAGGAGGACAACGGGGACACAGAGCGGTTGCCCGGGTGCCCCAGCAAGAAGGGGCCCCGCAGGGGTGAAAAGTGGGCGATCTCTGTGGCCGGGGGGTGTGGGAGTGACAACACGGTGCCGCCCTAGTGCACCTTTCTGAACCCTGGCACTGAGGCTGCGCTACCTCAGTCCGAGCTCCACACCCTCAGCGCCGCAAAAAACACACAATTAAAACTGGGGCTGGGGATATAGCTCAGTGGAATAAGCGCTTGCCTAGCAAGCGCAGGGTCCTGAGTTCGATCCCCAGCACCGAAAAAAAAAAAATTAAAACTAAAAAAGAGCCGGGCGTGGTGGTGCAGGCCTGTAATCCCAGCACTCAGGAGGCTGAGGCAGCAGGATTGCCACGAGTTCAAGGCCAGTCTGGGCTACGTAGTGAGTTCAAGGCCAGTAGGAACTACATAATGAGACCCTGTCTCAAAAAAACAACAAACAAACAAAAAAAATTAAAAAAGAAGTTTTAAATACACTAGACTAGAAGCGTGTAGGTTGAAAGTGAGATTTGTAAGGACTTGCTGACAACTCTTTGCTACTTTGACCTGAATCACTATGATTTTAAAAGCTAAAGGCACCTGTATAGCATGTTTAGACCTAGAACTTCAGTACAGGCAAAAATTGCTCCAAAGTACTATAAGCTGATTTTCTTTTTTTGCTTCAGAGAAAGAAGGTTCACATTTCTAATTAAAAATAACATCTCAACTAGATTTATTCTCTAGTCTTATATGTTTTTAGGTGATATGAGAATAAAAAAAAAATCAGCTCCTTTCATGAGAAAAAGAAAATCAGTATTTTTTAACATAAAAAGGAGGTCACTGGTTGTAAACTGGCAATTCTGTTAATTTCTAGTGATTCAGCCCAAGAGTATAGTAATTCAGTTCAGTGCTGTTCACTTCTACTTATTCACTTCTGTTTATTTCAATCCTGACGATATCTTCTCTGGTGTCTGGGGACTCGAGACAACCTGTGGACCAGGACTGGGTTCCGTAAGCCTCAGGGGACGGTGTGTGGGGGGGATGACATTTTCTTTAATGATCCCCTGCCCGGGTAGGGGGAGTACCCGCTTCTCCAGCCACAGCCTGAGGTCCGCCCGTTCCTACCTGTCTTGGTGGCGCTGTAGATGTTTTCAATAGGAAACACGGATCCCAGGCCGTACAGCAGGACTTTGGCTAAGGCAGGGATGAGCTGCGTGGTGGTGACCAGCACGTTGACACAGTTGGGCCTGAGGAGGGAGGAGACTGGGTCAGACCCAGAGGGGCCACAAAGCCAGGCCTCTGCACCTTGTAGCCTGAGCCTGTAATCCAGGTGGAGCTGCGGGCTCAGCCAGGCCATCTTCAAGGGGGCGGGGCCCAGGGCTCCTCCAGTGATTCCTCTCCTGGAAGTCTACAGCTGCCTT